>SCLH01000400.1:704463-715081 GCA_004367855.1 Oikopleura vanhoeffeni | reverse complement strand
GTTTAGAGCGTTCTTCGGCAAAATACAAAAATGCAGCCTTACTTTATAACCTGTGCAGCTTATGGCAAAAAGCATAAGTCTGATTACAAATTTGTTAGGCTGTACTTTAACAAATCTTTTCAATAAAGTTTTAAAATTATCGACAAAAAACCCCTGTGAGCACAGAAAAAAAAGTTCCGCCAAGGCACCAGAGCCTATATATAGGCATTTTTTCAATGCGTATTACAGAAAGCTCAAGGTAGTTGGAGTTTCAATTTTTTTTTGCATAAGAAAGTCCAAACAATATATTTTTGCATCCGACATTTGATATTCTAGAATTTTGATTTTTAGTTCTAGAAAATTTACTGATAAGANGTTCAGCATATCACGTGATGCAAGCTCACAGTGGTGTTCACGAATTATTTTGCAATCGGAATCAATGCAAAAGGATCTGATTAACGTCATCGTTTTTCTGATTTGGTCTATATATAATCAATCAAAAATTATTTTTAAAAAGATCTAAAATTTTGATGAAAAAACCACAATTTTTCATAAAAAATGGTTATTTCCCCCTATAAAAGCAGATCAGTACATTTCTGATATCATTTCTTGGTCGATATACTAATCAAATGACTCTGTGGACAATATTTAATTGCTTGAACTAATTTTTTAATAATTAAAATATTTTCGTGAAATACTTAAAATGGACAAAACACTTTCCTAAAAACTGGCTATTTTCAAATTTTGATTGACTCAATAGGTAGCATTTGTTTTATTTAGAAGTAAAAGTTCAGAAAAAAATCTCAAAAAATCAACCCCCCCGTAATATTTGAACAAAATTTGCTAAAAAAAACTATTGTTTTGGAATCGCCGCAAATTTTTTTATGATGTATTAGGACGAGACAATTCTACAGTGCTTTTTTGCCGTTTCTAGATGATTTTAAGTATGCTCGAGCCTATATATAGGCTTTGTGCTCACACGGGTTAAAGATTCCAGGTACTGCCTTCAAATCGAGTTTCGTATTCTTGAGTCTTTTTTTTTTAATTACATCCGATTTCATCTTAGTTTTATAGGAAAAAGTGAGTTACGCAATTACCTACGGTATCTCACCGAGAGGGGAGCGAGAATACGTTAGGATCATTTTTGATTAGGGGAGCAAGAATACGGGGCCTTTCAAATCGAACATGTTTGCTCTGTTCCTGAAAATCTTTATGATAAAACTTTTCAGAAAATTTGGCATGAATTTCACACAAATGCAGATTGATAAATATTGGATTTTTTTGTTATTCCCAAAATATTGCTAGTAATCCCATCAGTAAGCCTAATAGTAACCCAGCTGTTGCCTGATAAGAAATCTCGTTAGGTTTCATGTCAAAATTATCGAAACCTTTTCTTTCGCAAGATAAGACTTCCTTTCGCCCTCCGTCCGTAAAATTGGCGATAATAGTACACAATTTATTTTGCTAAATGGCTTTTTCAGCAAGAAAGCTCGGTGTGAAGGAAAGTTTTTCGTTGCGATAAGAAGGGTAAGACCAGTTAAAACATTTGACATTACAAAAAGTGTTTAATCTCGCCGCTTCGATTGTCCGGGTTAAACATCAGTCAGATTTTCCTCCACCGACACCAGCTTAATTAAATCTTTCTAAGACGGGATAGGGTAGTCAACAGAAAAATATTAACACATTTATGAAAAAATTATTAATTTCTCTCAAAATTTTTTAAATAATATTCTTTGATCAAACTTATTTGGAAAAATTTCCAAATATGAAAGAACAATAATATCAAATTCTAAAGACCATAATTGTTTATTTGAAATAAATGTCAAAAAATACTTAATATTTTCATTCTACGTTTTCATCTTACGTTTTCATCTTGGTCGCTATTGGCTAAATTAAATTTGTGAAATTTGTGACTGTTTTGTGCAAGTTACATCACGGGAACTGTAGTTGAATTTAAAACAAGAAGCTTGTGTCTCCAATCGTCACAACAGATCGTTACGTATTAACATTGTACGGACTGTATGGAAAGCTTTAAGGGGGTAACGGTCGAACTCTTTTTAGGGTACTTTGGGGTGTAAAAATAGCACGAAATTGCTAGGGAACATCAAAAAAGCATAAACTTATTAAAAAACTTCAAAAAAAAAATTCGAAATTTCATTTTTTCAGAATTTTTCTGAGTATTTTTTTTGGGAAACATTGAACCACTTGTCGACAGAAAAACTAAAATTCAAAAAGGCTGTAAGCCAGATTTTTTGATCAGTACAACTCAAGCTTTCATTTGGTGGTACTTTCGATAAATCCGAACGGACTCTCATTTTCCAGTTTTTCACTTCTGGTTTCTAAATTCGATTTTCTAGAATTCAACAAAACATTTCAACAATTCGGCTTCATGAAATTGACAAAAACATATTCCTCCATCTTTCCAAATTAATACTGTAAAAAAAAAAAAAATTACTGAAATGTAACCTATGAGGAGTAGTACTTTGAAGAGCGAAAATCTTGAAATTAGGCGGTTTTTCGCAGTTCTAGACAAACTAGTTGGAAATTCGAAAATCCGCTTCATGAAATGAATACCATAAGTGTTTCCGTGATTGATGCCAAGTTTGAGTGAGATCGTATGCAAGCTCTAGGAGGAGTAGTAATTTGAAAATTCGGTTCGATCTACCATATCATATGGTCCATATGGCTATTCTCAAAAGTTTCCAAGCAGTTTTGTATTCTGGTAAATTGNTTTTTGATGACAAAAATTACAGCAATTAATTGTGTGTTCTGTTTTTCACTGGCGCATTTTCATTGTCTTGTCCAGGAATTGGCACAATTGGACCGGATCGGTGGACCGATCCAATTTTTTTCAAGCCTACCGATCCGATTCAAAAATATTTCAGATGTGCCGACCCCTGGTCTTGTCAACGAAAAATGATCTCACTTCATGTATTTATAACTTCTCGAATTGAGATTTAAAAAAAAAAACTTATTCATCGTCTTCTCCACACCCACATTAAATTTGAACGAATAAGAGCATTCTTCAAGCAAGGGTAAAACGTTTTAATTTGCGTGTATATCCCCTATTCACACTTGTTAATATCTCGGCCCTGATTAGGAAACGTAGTGTGTTTTTAAGTAGTAGGGCCGGGATATTAAAAAAAGTGTGAATAGGGGATATACATTTCATATAACGGTAAAAAAATGTGTTTCACACACCACGCTTTTGAATCCGCGCCTATGATTGACTGCTCCTAAATGAAGAATAGGGTGCGTAGGTTCGTGAACCTGCCACATCGAGTGTTTCTCATNGAAAAATCATGAAAAATGTTATATATGTCATCTTTTTATGTCGAACTCATTTTAGAAATAGTCAGAAATTTTATCGGCAGATCAAGTCCAAGTTTTATTTAATAGTTTTTTTTAATATCTCCTTAAAATCAGGCCCAAAACACTTGTGAAATTTTCTGGTATCTAGTGGTTTCCGTATTTCAACCGATGGAAGGGTCAAGCGAAAATCGTTTCAAACTGGACTGATGAAATTTTACCATACGACTTGCATGTGACACTACGCGTTTCTGTCTCCATGTTGCGCACGCCATTATATAAAAAATTGCAAATTTTGGGTAGTAATATGCGATTTTCTTTTTGAAAGTCAGGACATTTTATATTTAAACCGCAATCTGAATGGTCAACCATTTTATTCTTAAATAAAAGCTGTTCTTCACTCTATTTATTCAAGGTAAAAAAAAAACTATCCTAATAGAATTTTTAATGTGTGCAAAAATAATTTAACCATTTTTTAGCGCATACACCCAAAAATGTCTGAAGTATAATATATTAGTCTCAAAAAAAAGATGTTTACATCGGGTTGAGTTGGAAATGGTGAGGCAATTCCAATGAAAAGTGGTTTTTGATTTATGTACAGAACTTATTATGTGAAAAATTGAAAAATATAAACGATTATGCAAACATGAACACTTTATTGAAGATAAAAAAATAAAAAAAGAATTCTCGATTTTTTTTTCATGAAATCAAGAAAAAAGTTCCACATCTGCCACATCGCCTGCTACCCCCTAGTTTCTGTAAACAAATCAAAAGTCAGAGCCACACATGTGGCTCTGTTCCTTGCGGAACTTTTTTTATATGCTCACAAGGGTTAAACCAAATCACAGAAGCAACTTTAATAATAGTATATTAATTAAAGCCGAGACATTTATTGACTCATTTTTTTGAAAAAAAATATTTCAAGTGAAAATCACCTGCATTGTACTTATTTTTTTTGTATTTTGGGGGAAAGAGTTTAGCTGCATGTTATACATAGAAACTATTAAAAATTGGATAAAGCAATATTCTTACACAATTGCCAGCTTGTATTGAGTCCCTTTTTAGATTGCTGCAAGGGCGCGCCGTGATTTAGCTTTTCCCGGAGATCGAAATTTTTAAATATGATTTTGACATCTTCGTGGTCGTTCTTAAGTCATTCACACCAAAGAAAAAATTTTTATTATAAGTATTGTGCAGCAAAATTCAATCTATTCTGATTGAATTATCAAGAAAATTTTCTGAAAAAATTTTCGAAATTTGTTTTGATAGTTGATAGAGAAATTGACTTTGGTGACTCAGTCAATCATTTATATGGTTATTTGTCGGAACAAAAGATATAAGATGGAGACCCGACAACCTCTTCGCTAAAGGTACTCCGTCCAGAATTAGACTCAAAGAAAAAAATGTCGCACAATGTTTATTGGTCGGATTTTTTTTCTTGAAAATATGACAATTTGAGAACAAACCGGGTTACCCGTTGTAATTTTCATTTCCATATGTTTGGTCGGGAAAGTATTTTTTCATCAGTTTTGAAAATATATTCTTTGTTTTTTGGCCATTTTTAAATCAAATAATTGATGGATTTTAGGAAAATTTAAAGTACCATTTTCAGAGACATAAATAGTATTCAGACTAATGTTCGATTTGACAGCTCTCCTCTGAACTCATCAGCTATTAATTATATGAGTTTTCAAAACAAAGACCTTTCAGTAACAGACCTGCGTACGTATTATTGGTATAATCGAAAGATATAGATTTTCTTATATAAAAACCTCACGAGGAGTAGGCTTTTAAACACACAAAATATCATCAATTTGAAGCTCGTTCCTGATTGGTTGAGCAATCAGTGATTGTCAATTATATTTTTAGATGATGATATATTTCGTTCAAATAATAGCATATCAAACTTATTGGGCCTACAACGTGTTGTCATTCCAGAGATATATGGTATGAATTTTTTTTAATTTCAAGTAACATTGATGTACATTTATAGAAGGTATCCTTTATCGCACGCCCAAATTATCTTCTAATTTTCCAAATATCGCCGGAAAAAATACGCAATTTTTGGCGAATTTTTAACATTAATTACTGCTAGTGCTCATATGCCGATTAGAGCCAATAGTTATGTTCGCCGAAATTGTGCGTGGTGTTTTAAAGTATCTCATTAGAAAATAATGTATAGGCGACGTATGAATAGTCATATTTCGAAAATTTGATTTCCCGAATCTAGTTTATTTTGAATTTTTATATTGGTTGCTTTTGGTGGAGTACATACTAATAAGTCAATTATTTAATATTAATTTCTTATATGCATTTAGTCTAAGCTCTTTATAAAATAAAACTTTTCAAATTGAACGTCAGAAGTCTACCGTCCACGCATTTTTTATTTCGAAAAAAAATATTTCTATTCGCCATATATCGGCCCGAATGACCATATCTTTTCGACAAATGCGCCAACATATGTCAAAAATTTTTCGAGGAAAATAATTCGTCGATATGCCTCCCTATTATAATAAGCTTCAAATAGCCTTCTATGAAAATGTAGATGCATTCTTCCATAAAATATTAAAGCGACTTTTCATCACGAAAAATTCTCTTTATATTTGATTAAAAAACGTCAACTGAATTATTTTTTTAAATTCAACATTATGTGGGTCTTAGCCTCCATCTAAGCGTAAACCGTGTATTAAAAAATATTCAATCCTCATTAGCCTGAAATTACGGTATTGGGCTCATTGATATAAATATTAAAGCCCGGATATCACCAACGAATCCGATTTAGCCGATTCAATTCCAATAGAAATGAATAAGTCGGCAGCGGCTCCCAAACCCATCTAGCCTGTACCGAACATGTTGCGTCCTTAAGGCGATTAAGTTGGACAATGTTCTATTTGCGAAGCTGGACCAGCAACAACTCCTAACTCAAGAAAACGGCATTAGCTCAGCGATTATAACTTAAAACCCAAAAATATTAAACATTGTTATTGAACTATTGGTATGTTCAAAAATTACACCGAAATTGAAGATTTTTGAAAACTGATTTTTTGAGAATGTTAAATTAAGCCTTAACTGCCACACGATATTTGCTTACTGCGGCATAAGTGCGTTAACACAGTTTGTAAAATGATGTAATTTGTTTAATGATCTTGATTAGAACAATAACATCACTTAGGAACTTCAACGCAGTCGAAATTGATCGACGATGACATTTTTGTAGAATGCTCATACAAAAATGCTGGTAATTATATGATTATTCAATTTCGAATTATAATTCGGTTATCAAAAACTTTGTCTATAATTTTGCCGTGAAAATAATGAGATAACGTTCTGTGATTGGTTGTTACTGGGATAGCTCACTTAAAAAATACTCGAGTTCTCATGTCTTTAATTTTTTCAAAGATAAATTTCGAATCTCATCGCGTCAAAAAATGGGGTGTTTAATTTCAAAGTAAACCTTATTAGCAGGGGTGTTCGGATATCCACGGCCCATATCGCCGAATTGCCAAATCGCCTAAAAAAACCAAACGTCAATTATCACGATTTTTATGCTAAATAAGCTTCCAGTGTTAATATCGCGGATTTGGCCAATATCGCGCATTTATTTTGAGAGTTATTTTACAAATTAACTTTGTAGCGTCATGAATGACGTCATCTTCATGATTGAATTATCTCAACATTTACTATTTTTAAGTTTAATTTGATCGGTTGGTTGACATTAAATTACGCATTTTGGTGACATTATCATATCGAATCTATTGTGAAACTTATCATACGCCGCCTACGCGTTTTTAATTATTTGAACAAAAAATGTTATTTCTGTCCCAATATTTGGGCAAAAACTTTCGGCGATATTGAGTCCCCCTTTAACAGTAAGGATGTTCTGTCGTTATTTTGACGTATATTATTTTTTGATCTGAATATCAAATCTTAACTCCCGGTATAGTGGCCGACAATCTCTGGATCCCGTAGTGTTACTTTGCGTCATCGATGGCGCAGCGCTTGAATTGAGCATTATAACCGATACATTCATTTCAACATATATAATTTTAACATGATATCATATATTCAATAGAATTCTCTAACAGTCCTATAAAAACAATTTGTTAACAAATTTACAAAAAGTTATCAAATGTGAATAAGAAAATTAAAAAAACTCATCCTAATTTTTGCCGATTCTCAGAATACAAGTGCATAAATAAACACGATTAAGGTTAATTTTGACATGTTCATATTTCAAATATTTAAACGCGCCACCAATTGGGTAATTGCCTCTGCAAAAAAAATGGAATGTTATTCATCACCATTCCATGTAAATAATATTCTTAAACTATGGATTATTTCGCGCAGAAAATAATTTATCAAATTCCTCTTTCTTTCTTTCGCCTACGCATATTATGTAATCAGTTCCGGAAAGTTTGGACTTCTAGAAATTGCTCGTATTTTAAGCGCGGAGCCATTTAAAATGCATAAAAAGTGCTTAGAAATTCGTGACGATTCTTTTAAGGGGATCTTCACACGTGATTGTGAGTAATTTGAAAGAAAGGGCATATTATTATGTTTCAAAACTCTTAACTTTGTTTATATGCCCCAAAATTTTTCGCGTAATTTGATCACTATTTTTTTTACTTTCACCAAACCTTATTTCCTAATTTGGAGGTCACGTGATCGTTTTTGAGTCTTTGTGTAATGGAGAAAAAGTCTTAAAAACTTCTAAGAACCACTCACTATCTTTCAAAAAGATATTAAGTAATTTTTGAAAAACAACGGTACTATTTTGGCCAACCTCTATCCCTTGGAATATAACGTTCAACGTGATCACTTTGGGGCTATAGGTGTTAATTATGTTGTAATGTAAAAGTCTTAGAATTTTTTCTGGTTCCGCTCAAAGGCGTTTTTTGTATGAATTTAAATTTTTTTCGACCAAAAAAATAAGAAACTGTATACAGTAAAAAATTTCGAAAAAAAACGCACAACACGTCAATGTATATCCAAATAGTTGATATGATCACTTTGAAATTTTCATTCATACATGATAAAGGGTCCTAAATGCGAATTAAAAGCATTGCGCCATCGATGGCGCAAAAAGACAACTACGGAGTTAACCATGTTCTATGTTTGAATTTCGTTATTTGCAATCGTCAATTAATTGCCCATATCTCCATCTTTGTCCCATAATTTGTTTACAATTTGTCAAAAATTTTTGATAAAACTACCACGAAAAGCGAAGATAAGACAAACAGTAACAGAATCAAATTTTTACCGCGACCTTTGAGTAAATTATAATTTATTTCACGTCCCAAATTCTAAAAGTATTTTAATAAACCGCTTGCATAACAAAATAGCACGTTTTATTCTGCTTGATGAGCAAAGTTTTAGATAGGATTTTGCTAAAGCGCGATAACATATTAGCCGACGGATTTACTTTATTGTTCTAATCAATACCCAACGAAAGAACAACAACCAGCCAGATATTCAATAATGCCAGAATTAGCGTATAGGTTATGAGGAAAAAATAATTTTGGATATTATCTTATGCGTTTGTTAGCATAGTCCCTTTCGAGTACGGAAAAATTTCTAATGGCTGTAGCTGATGTGGTGTATTTGGACTAAAAATCTAGCGAGATGAACAATCATAAAAAACGTATATCTTTCGGACACTTTATTCATTAAAAGAAATCAAGTGAGCAGTAATAGCAAAAGTATTGAAAATGTTCGTAATATGACGATAGCAGGTACTTGATGAAATCTCGAAATATACGATGAGATTTGTGAAACTCAAGCTGAGACCAAAATCACGTTTTCGGAAGAAAAAAATATTAGCTAAAAAGGAAATATTTCATTATTTTTTCCACCAAACATCATTAAATCCGAAAAAACATTATATCCAAATTTGTACGACGGGAACTCGCTTCGCCTTGACGCCACTTGAACCTCATGCGGTAACTTATCATATAAATGAATGATATTGTATTCACGCACAGTTACCTAAAGTAACCCTGAATGAGTAAACACCGATGGGCAAGGTTCACGAACCACGCACCACTATTCATATTAGGAGCAGTCAATCATAGCGCGGATCAAAAGCGTGGATGTGGAAACACATTTTTTACCGTTATAATGAAATGTATATCCCTAATCACACTTTTTTAATATCCCGGCCCTACTACATTAATTCGGAATTTAATGATAGTTTGGTGGAAAAAATAAATGAAAAATTTCTTTTTAGCCTAATATTTTTTTTCTCGAAACGTGATTTGGTCTCAGCTTGAGTTTCAATCTCATCGTATATTTCGAGATTTCATCAAGTACACTGTATCGTCATAATACCGACATTTTCAATACTGTTATGCTATTTACTGCTCACTTGATTTCTTTTAATGTAATAAATGTCCGAAAAATATACGTTTTTATGATTCATCTCGCTAGATTTTTTAGTCAAATACACACATCAGCTACAGCATTAGAATTTTCGTACTCGAAAGGTGAACTATGCTAACAAACGCATAAGATAATATCAAAAATTATTTTTTCCTCATACCCTAACGCAATTTCTGGCATTATTTGAATATCTGGCTAGGTTGTTGTTCTTCAGTTGGTTGATTAGAACAAAAAGTAAATCCGATCGGCTAAAATGTTAATCGCCTTTAGTCAAATACCTATTAAAACTTTGCTCATCAAGCCAGAAAAAAGTGCTATTTTTGTTATGCAAAAAGCGGTTTTAAATACCTTTAGAATTTGGGACGTGAAATAAATATAATTACTCGAAAAGGTCGCGGTAAAAAATTTGATTCTGTTTACTGATTGTCTTATCTCGCTTTTCGTGGTAGTTTTTATCAAAAAATTTTGACAAATGTACACAAAATTATGGACAAAGATGGAGATATGGGCAATTAATTGACGATTTGCAATAACGAAATTCAAACATAGAACATGGTTAACTCCCGTAGTGTCTTTTGCGCCATCGATGGCGCAATGGCCTTTAATCGCAATTTAGGACCCTTAATCATGTATTAATGAAAATTTACAAAGTGATCAATCAACTATTTGAATAATTGACGTTTGTGCGTTTTTTTTCGAAAATTTTTACTGTATTACAGGTCTTATTTTTTGCGAAAAAAATTTAAATCATCAAAAAAAGCCTTTGAGCGGAACCACAAAAAAATTCTAAGACTTTTTTCCCATTACACCATAGCCCCAAAGTGATCACGTGACCGTATACTCAAGGAATAAGGTTGGCCAAAATAGTACCGTTGTTTTTCAAAAATTACTTAAATCAATTTTTGAAAGAAGTGAAGTGGTTCTTTAGAAGTTTTTAAGACTTTTTCTCCAT
>SCLH01000400.1:672198-703905 GCA_004367855.1 Oikopleura vanhoeffeni | reverse complement strand
AAAATGTCAAATTAACCTTAAATTCGTGTTATTTATGCACTTGTTTCTGAGAATCGGCAAAAATGAGAGAGTTTTTAATTTTCTTATTCACATTTGATAACTTTTTGTAAACTTTTTTAACAAATTGTTTTTATAGGACTGTAGAGAATTCTTTGAATAATATGATTATCATTGTAAAAATATATGTTGATAATGAATGTTCGGTTATAATGCTCAATTCAAGCGCTGCGCCATCGATGACGCAAAGACACTACGGGTCCAGAGATTGTCGGCCACTACGGGAGTTAAGATTTGTATTCAATCAAAAAAATAATTAACGTCAAAATAACTACAGAACAATCTTACTGTTAAAGGGGGGACTCAATATCGCCGAAAGTTTTTTGCCAAAATATGGGAACAGAAATAACATTTTTGTTCAAAAATTAAAAACGCGTAGGCGCGTTATGATAAGTTTCACAATAGTTTCGAATGAAATGAATCACCAAAATGCGTAGAATTTAATAGTCAACCAAACACGATCAAATTAAACTTAAAAATAGTAAATTTGAGAAATTCAATCATGAGAATGACGTCATTCATGACGCTCACAAAGTAATTTGTAAAATAAATCTCAAATAAATCCGGCGATATTGGCAAATTCCGCGATATTAACACTGGAAGTATTTAGCTAAAAATCGTGAAATTGCGTTGGTTTTTTAGGCGATTTCGGCAAATTCGGCGATATTGGGCCGGCGATATCGAACCACCCCTGTAATAAGGTTACTTTGAAATAAACACCCCAATTTTTTGACCGATGAGATTCGATAATTATCTTTGAAAAATTAAAGAACCAATGAGACTCGAGTATTTTTAAGGAGCTTCCAGTAAGAACCAATCACAGAACGTTATCTCATTATTTTACGGAAAATTATAGACAAAGTTTTGATAACCGAATATAATTTCGAAATTGAATAATGCATCTACAACCAGCATTTTTTGTATGAGCATTCTACAAAAAATGTCATTGTTCATCAACTTTCCGACTGGTTGAAGTTACCTAAGTGGAATGTTATGTTCAATCAAAGATCATTAAACAAAATTAATCATTTTACAAACTGTGTTTTAACGCACTTATGCGCAGTAAGCAAATATCGTGGGCCAGTAAGGCTTAATTTAACATCTCAAAAAATCAGTTTTCAAAAATCTTCAATTTCGGTGTATATTTTGAACATACCAAATAGTTCAATAAACAATGTTTATATTTTTGGGTTTTAAGTTAAATCGCTTGGCTAATCCCTTTTCATTGAGTTAGGAGTTGTGTTGCCTGGTCGCAGCTCGCAAATAGAACATTGATCCAACTCTAATCGCCTTAAGGACGCAACATGTCTCGGTACGCTAGATGGGTTTGGAGCCGCTGCCGACTTATTCTATTTCTATTGGAATTGAATCGGCTAATCGGATTCTGTTTGGTGATAATCCGGGTTAATAATTTTATTCAAATTGAGCCCAATACCGAATTTCGCATGAGGATTGAAATATTTTTATACACGGTTAACGCTTAGATGGGCTAAGACCCACATAAATGTTGAGATTTAAAAAAAATAATTCAGTTGACGTTTTAAATCAAATATAAAGAAGAATTTTATCGCTGATGAAAGTCGCTTTATATTTTATTCGGAAGAATGCATCCTACATTTTCATAGAACGAGCTTTTGGAAGCTTATTATAATAGGGGGCAATATCGACGAATATTTTTCCTCGAAAAATTTTGCAATGTTGGGCATTTTCGAAGATATTGGCACTTTCGGCGATATATGGGAACAGAAATATTATTTTTCGAAATAAAAAATGCGTGGACGGTAGACCTGACGTTTCAATTTGAAAAGTTTTTAATTTTATAAAGAGCTTAGACTAAAATGATATAAGATAATATAATATTAAAAATTACTATTAGTATGTACTCCACCAAACGCAACCAAATAAAAATTCAAAAAACTAGATTCGGGAAATCAAATTTCGAAATATGACGTCATTCATGTCGCACTTAAGTTATTTCTAATGAGAACTTTAAAAACCCACGCAATTTCGGCGACATAATATTGGCTCTATCGGCAATATGAGCACTAGCAGTAATTAAGTTAAAATTCGCAAAAATTGCGTATTTTTTCCGGCGATATTGGAAAATTAGAAGATATTGGGCGTGCGATAAAGGACCTCTATATGTACACATGTACTGAAATTAAAAAAAATTCAACCATATATCTGGAATACAACACGTTGTAGGCCCCAATAGTTTGATATGTATTATTTGAACGAAAATATCACATCTAAAAATATAATTGAAAATCACTGATTGCTCAACCAATCAGGAACGAGCTTCAAAATTGAGTGATATTTTGTGTTTAAAAGCCTACTCCTCCGTGAGGTTTTTATATAAGAAAATTATTTTCAGAATTTATTAGCCAATAAATACGTACGCAGGTCTGTTACTGAAAGGTCTTGTTTTGAAAACTATATAATTAAATAGCTGATGAGTTCGAGGAGAGCTGTCACAATCGAAACATTAGTCTGAATATTTTTTGTCTCTGAAAATGGTACTTTAAATTTCTGAAAATCCATCAATTTTGATTAAAATGCCAAAAGCAAAGAATATATATTTTCAAAATGATGAAAAAATACTTTCCCGACAAAATATGGAAATGAAAATACAACCGGTAACCGGTTTGTTTCAAATTGTCCATATTTTCAGAAAAAAAATCGACAATAAAATTGTGGACATTTTTTCTTTGAGTCTCAATTCATGACGAGTACCCTTTAGGAGGTTGTAGGGTCTCCATCTTATATTTTGATCCAGAACAAATAACACCATAATAAATGATGAACTGAGTTCACCAAAGTCAATTATCTCCTTAACAATTCAAAACAAATTTCCGAAAATTTTTTTCGAAAATTTTCTTGATAATTTCAAATCAGAAAATGTGATTTTGTTGAATACTATACAAATAAAATTTTTTTTATGGTGTGTATGACTTAAACGACCACGAAGATGTCCAAAATCATATTTAAAAAATTCTTCGATTCCGGGAAAGCTAAAATCAGGCGCGCCCCTTGCAGAAATTAAAAAAAGGGCTCAATAACAAGCTGGCCAATTGTGTGAATATTGCTTTATCCAAATTCTTAATAGTTTCTATGTATACACATGCAGCTAAAACTTTTCCCCCCAAAAACAAAAAAAATAGTAAATGCAGGTGATTTTAGCACTTGAAATATTTTTTTCAAAAAAATGAGTCAATAATGTCTCGGCTTTAAATTAAATACTATTAATTAAATAGTCTTCTGTGATTTGGTTTAACCCTTGTGAGCATATAAAAAAAAGTTCCGCCAAGGCACCAGAGCCACAATTGTGGCTCTACTTTGAATGTTGTTTACAGAAAGCTAAGGGGGTAGCAGCGATGTGGCAGATTGGAACATTTTTTGTGATTTATGAAAAAAAAATGAAATTTCTTTTTTATTTTTTATCTTCAATAAAAGTGTTCATGTTTGCAAACGTTTATATTTTCAATTTTTCAACATAACTAAGTATCTGTAAAAATATCAAAAAACACTTTTCATTGGAACTCCATTTCCAACTCAACCCGATGTAAAATTTTTTTTTGAAGACTATATTTATAAACTTCAGACATTTTTGGGTGTAATGCGCTAAAAAATGGGTAAATTATTTTGCACATTAAAAAATTTCCTTATTATGAAAGTTTTTTTTACCATGAAAAATAGAGAAGAACAGCTTTTTTAAGAATACAAATTGACCTTCAATTGCGTTTAAATATGAAAAAAATGTCCTGACTTTCAAAAGAAAATACGCATATTACACCCAAAATTTTTTTGCGAAATTTTTTTTATAAATTGCGTGCCAAATGGCAGAAACCGGTGTCACAAGCAAGTGTTGTAAATTTCATCAGTAGTTTAGAAACGATTTTCGCTTGACCCTTCCATCGGTTGAAATACGGAAACCGAATAGATACCAGAAAATTTCACAAGTGTTTTGGCCTGATTTTTTAAGGAGAATTAAAAAAACTATTAATAAAAAACTTTGGACTTGATTTGCGAAAAATTTTCCTGATATTTCTAAAAAAGTCGACAAAAAATGATATATAAACATTTTATGATTTTTCAAACAGCAGTCAGAAAATATGTAGAGTCTACATTGTAGACTTGCATGAAAAAAGATAAAGTCGCAATTTTTTTAATGACAGATTTCAAAAAAAAATCAGAAAATTTTTGACGAAAAATGCCTAAAATTTTTTAATGCTTAATTTTTTTGAAAATTTTACTAATCAAAAATAAAAGTTCAACTCAAATCTTTCCTTAAATAGATAAAAAATGATTTTAATGAGCTGATACACATTTATTCTGGCTCAGCTAACGATAATAAGCACGAAAAAATAAACCAACTAATTATTTTTGTAAATTTAATTGACGCCAGTCTGCCACATCGCTGCTACCCCCTTAATGAGTACTCGTTTAGCGATATAGAATGTTTTTTGCTTTCAACTTAAGGCGGTTGGAATTTCAATTTTTTCTGCATAAGAACGTTGAAAGGTAATATTTTTGCATCCGACATTTTATATTCTTAAATTTTAATTTTTAGTTCTAGAAAATATAGTGAGAAAAGCAAGGTATACCATATCACGTAATACACGGTCACAGTTGTCTTCACAAGTTACAGTTCTGTCGGAAACGATGCACAAGTATCTGGCCTACGTCGCAGTCTTTGATTTATATCTCATAAATCAAAAGTAATGTATAAATAAGTCAAAAATTTTGATGGAAAAATCATGATTATTGATAAAAAATGTTTATTTTTCCCAATAAAAACAGATAAGTACACTTGTTTTTCTATTATTTTTAAGTAAATATGATAATGAAGTACAACTGTTGCCAATTTTTAATTGCTTAAATTCACTTTTATAATAATTACATTTCTTCATGGGATACTTGAAGTTGAAAATTTAGAAATTTCACTTCCGAAAAAAAACATCTGCCCTAGATCCAATGAATTTTTTATTTCAACTGTTATGCATGCACAACACACTTCCCTAATTAGCTCATCTCATATTTCTATTTTATGTCTAGTTCCGAAATAATTTTTCAGGAAGTTGAACAAAGGCGAATCCTAATAAATCAACACCCGTAATAATGGCCAAACATTCGAAAAATTTCAATTATTTTTTGGGAACCGAATCAAAATTCTTTATAATGTGTTGAAAGAAAAGATTCTACGATCCCGTTTTTTGCTTTTTTTGAATGATTTTAGGTATGCTTGAGCCATAATTGTGGCTCTGTGCTCACAAGGTTAAGCTCAAAATTTTGAATGAACCCGTATATCAGCTATATCAGTTAGAATTAAAAAAACAGTAGTTTGGTTGATGTTGGTTAACCGGTTGGTTATGGCAAATAACAATGTCACATGAAAGTTTTGCAGTATGTAACTGAATTGTTTCTATCATAAGCCATTAAAAAGTAATAGGCATTAAAACAAAATATTAGATTTGAAGACCCTACAACCTCCTTTAGTAAATCTTTTTAAAATACACATAAGCCTATTATTTGCAAAGATATTCCGGAATAAATCTACGCGATTTTGACTAATTTCCGAAGACGCCTCAGTTTGAATTGTTTTTTTTTAATTTCTCTAGATTAGGGTTCGGTAGACCATTTTGAAAAACCTGATCGAATTGAAGATTTAAAAACCTGATCGGATCGAACTTTAATCGGATCGCAGATTTTTAAAACCTGATCGGATCGAAGATTTTTATAAACCCGATCGGATCGAAGATTATATAAACCTGATCGGATAGCAGATTTGAAAAACCTGATCGGATCGAAGATTTTTAAAACCTGATCAGATCGATGATTTTTAAAACCTGATCGGATCAAACTTGCTCTGATCGCAGATCTTAAAAACCTGATCGGATCTAATTTGATCGGATGGAAGATTTCAAAAACCGGATTGGATAGGACTCCTATCATAGGAGGTTAACAAAAACCTAGTCGGATCGGATCAAAAGAAAGTTCGATCCGATGAAGTTCTAGCGACCCCTGCTCTAGATAGAGAAAAAAAAACTCGGGTCGCTGGAATTGACTTTTCTCGATGAAACATTGTCAACGCTACATTGACCAACCAAGGCTGTCAGAATAATATCAAGATTAGCCAGTACTCAGATCCATAAGCGATGCAAGGAGACCTAAACCAAATCCGAAAAACTATCGCCTCCTACTCTTAAAAAAGTAGGGTGAACTTTTTTGATCGATTTTTTGGGAAGAAGGGAAAATTTTGCTCACAATAATTTTATTTCTTCATTTTCTGTGTTGACAGTCTGAACGAATTTAAAGGGCCAAATTGAAATAAAAAGCTTATCCAGGGTCATCTGAAGCATCAAATTGAAATATTTTCATCCATGGTTACCGCTTATACGTTCTTATACCCACATGAATGTTGAGATTTAGGGAATATTTCATTTGACGTTAAAATTAAAACCTAATGCGGAAGTTAAGTCCTTTCCCTCCTTAAAATATATCCTCTTATTTATTTTATTCGAATCATCCGATGATGAAAGAGCCAAAGATAGTTTATCTTACCAAAATTAACTTAGAGGTAGATCAATATTATTAGTTTAGATATTTGATCAAAAATATGAAGAAATCGGTTGCCAAGAGTAGTTATTACGCTTCCGGGATTTTTGAAATAATTTCAAACAAGCTGTGTGTTTCAAAATTTTAATCAAACCCCGCAGCATATAATTTAAGGTGGTTTAAGGGGGTTCTGGTCGCTAGTTTTATGAGGCCTTAGGGGCATTTAAAATGCTCCAAAATGACTCGGGTGATAACAAAGTGTACTACCGACCAAATTTTCGCGTTTTTTTTGTTTTTTTTCTAATTATTTTTTCAAAAACTCAAAAAATTAGGTTTGCTTGAATTTAAGAACTTAAACGGCAAAATATCATATTGACGTAAGCTACTTTTCTGACCAGTGTTATAGTGGCTTTCTTTTGAGCCAACTAACAAAAAAATTGAAGCACTTTTTATTTCGAAAAATTTTTCACGTGACCTTCAAAAATTTATATTTTGAGTTTGGGGTCGTAATTTACAAAAAGTACTTTTAGTTGAGTTTCTATTTGTTCTGTCCTAGTGTTTGCTGGAATTTGGGTCGATTCCAAAATATAACCTAGGAGAAGAGAGATTTTTTATGAGAAAAATGCTGAAAATCGCAAAAAATCGGTAGTTTTGTGCGATTTCAATAAAAACTAAAGTCATTTTTGAAAAAAACCGCTTCTAGAGCACCTAAGCTTATAAATCACACGGGTTTTGTTAATATTTGAGCTGATTTCAAAATAAACCCTGAGAGGAGACAGATTTTGAAATTTGGTCGAGGGACACCTTGTACTGGTTACGTATCTCAGAGTGTATTGGAACAAAGAGTCATTTACTAATTCTTTTGACAAGATTAAGGGTAGCTTTACAACTTTGCTCATCTCAAATGTTCCAAAGTTTCTCTGTTAGGCTGATTTCTTATCCAGAAAAGTGAATTCCAGCAACCAGTACCCCCTTAAGGGCCCTCCGCTGATAGATCTTGTTGATTTGATTGATGCAAAATGTAAGAAACGATTGAGTGGCCGGTGAAATTCACGCCCTTTTCATTGGTTTATTCTTAAATGTAGGTTTTTGATTGGCTGCTAAGACGATTTGAAATAAGGAATTTCAAAAATAAAAAAAATGGTTTTAATGTGTTTAAGCTATCTGTAGAGAATTTATTTTGTTCATTTTAAGACACAGGATTGTTTTGGTTTTGAGATTTTTCAAAAAAATCTGTTTTAAAGTGCGAAAAGTGACCTTTTAGTTCTCGGGTTCTCACGGAGTTAAAATAGCGGTATCACAAATAAATAAGTTGACTCGAAAGATTTTCTCGAGGCTGTTTTTTTTGCAGCGTTATCGGATGTACCGGCTGGTCAAAATTAACCGGTAAAGTATAGCTCCGGTACCGAAGTGATATTTTAATGATTTACATGTACAAATGATGCGCGATTATCGGTAATCTGGGAACGGTATTATGAACTAAGGGTCATAAGTGACCGCAAGGTGGCGCCTGAGCGGAATTTGTATCCTGAGTAAAACCGAAAGTAATTTTCTCATGCTATAAATGCCTTATAGCGCCACCTTGCGGTCACTTTTGACCCTAGTTCATAATATAGTTTCCAGAAAACCAATAATTTTGCATATTTGGTACATGTTTAATCATTATAATATCACTTCCGGTACGTAAGCTATACTTTACCGGTTAATTTTGACCAGCCAGTACATACGATAACGCTGCAAAAAAACAGCCTCGAGAAAATCTTTCGCTGTCGAGTCAACTTATTTTATTTGTGATACCGCTATTTTAGCTTAGATAGCTTAACACATTAAAACCGTCATTATTTGTCAGCTGAGAGACCTTAACGCATACATCAAGCCGATGAAGGCCAGATTTGTAAGAAATTGATACACCAACTAGTATCTCATAAAAAAAAATTATAAATAATGTTACTATCGGAGGAACTTAGGTTTTTATAATAGAAAATGCTATCTAAAAATACGAGTTTAAGGGAGTCCCCCTCGCGAAATTAAATTCTCTGAAAATTTGACCCATAATTAAGCAAAAAAATGACAATGGACATGGCCTCGCGGTCCAGAAACCACCAGGTCGCGCGCTAGGGATCAAAAACCTGTAAACACTTTCGATAAAATATTTCGGAACATTTATTATGAATATTATTTATTTTTCGTAGGAATCACCGTTGATACAGTACGCAAATAATTTTTTTTTGTTAATTTTTTATTTAAATACAGTAGATAACGTCTAAAACCTTGTTTTAAAGTCACTCAAATCAAAATTTCTCGAAATCGGCTCTAAAACTTTTTTTTGTTTTCACATATGTTATACAATGAAACCTTGCCTTTATTTAATTTGTAGTGGTATCCCGGAAATTTGCTAATAACAAAAGTTACAGCGCCAGAAGCGAGGGGTGCGCCCACGCTAATCGTGTTTTTCACGAGCAAAAACCTGTAGAGACTTTTGATAAAATATTTCAGAACATTAATTATGAAAATTATATATTTTTCGTGGGACTAACCGTTAATACAGTACGCAAATAATTTTATTTTTGTTATTTCATTATTTTTTGAAATACAGTCTGATAACGTCTTAAAATTTGTTTTAAAGTCACTCAAATCAAAACTTTTTTTTTGGACCGCGAGGCCATGTCCATTGTCATTTTTTTTTGCTTAATTAACTATGGGTCAAATTTTCAGATAATTTTATTTCGCAACTTAACAACTACGATGCTACGGTACAAGGTTTTCTCAAGAAGATTCAAATAAAAATTACAAAGTTATTTCGTTTTACTATCTTACCCCTAAATTGCCNCGTTGATACAGTACGCAAATAATTTTTTTTTGTTAATTTTTTTATTTAAATACAGTAGATAACGTCTAAAACCTTGTTTTAAAGTCACTCAAATCAAAACTTTTTTTTTGGACCGCGAGGCCATGTTCATTGTCATTTTTTTTTGCTTAATTAACTATGGGTCAAATTTTCAGATAATTTAATTTCGCAACTTAACAACTACGATGCTACGGTACAAGGTTTTCTCAGGAAGATTCAAATAAAAATTACAAAGTTATTTCGTTTTACTATCTTACCCCTAAATTGCCCGGTACGATGATTTTCCCCAGGCTTGACTGCAAAAATTTTTAATCCCGTAGATCACCGTGTAGGACGTTTCGCTGGAACAAATAACTTCGTTACGAGGCGTTTTGTTACGTTACGATAAAAGAAAGTCTGATATTATGCGTCAACTATTATTGGAAGTCTGATATTATGCATTAACTATCATTAGATATGAGGATTCAGGACTGCTTCTTTTGTTCATTTTTTTTAACAAATTTCACACGGTACACGGTGTTCAATTTTGTGTCAAACTGTTGACGGCCTCATAATCATGTTACATTTGGGTAAAATTTTCTGAGCATCTTGTAACTAAAAATATAAATTTAAATTAATGTTTTTCAAAAATTTTATTGGTTGAAATTCATTTTTACATTTCGGTTGAAATCACTTTGATCAACATTTTTAAATAAGACGATTTGAAATAATGAATTACCAAAGTACAAATAGGTATCGATTTGTCAGCTCATCTTGTAAAGAATTTTTTTTAGTCATTTTAACACCCAAGATTTTTTTTGTTTTTGAATTTTTTTTGAAAAAATTGATTTAGGTCTAATTTTTATGACTGAGTTTATTTAGCTGTGAAAGTTGCAAATTAAAAAGCTGGCGCACTTTTTACTTGCAATCAGGAGATAAAGCTGATTTTTTTGAGTCTTTCGATTTAAAGCAAAACTACCACATGATCAACCACAATGACCAGTCAAAGTTGAAGGTCAATTTCAAGTAATTGAATTCATAAGCAAATGTCACCAAAATAATTCTCGTGGTCGACTTTCTGATAAACGTATTAGCAAATAAGGTGAATTATATACTGAATGGTTGCTAGAGAGCAAAAACAGATCAACTTTTTGAAATTCTTCTCTAGCGACCTTTCATTACATAATTTACCCATACTTTTTAATACGTTCATTAGAAAGTCAACCTCAAGGATTCTTTTGTTATCCATTTGTCACTTTTGAAAGTTCTTATTTCAAATCGCCTGATCTTTTTATTCACCAATCAGACGCTTGAAATTTTTTTTTAACATTTTGAGATCAAAATTAAGGTTTTTTATTTTCATTGTAGCTTCAAAATTTCCAGCCAGATGTAATTGTTAGATCTTACATAATAAAGACGCGCTCGACAGTTTGACACAAAGTTGAAACCCATACGGAGCTTCAAATACATCGAAGCGCAAAAAATTCAAAAAATGGCACGATATTCTTATGTTCAATTGTCGACTTAGATGTTAGCCAATTCTTTAAAATTTTGGTTTATTTTCCAAAATTGATATTGACAATTTTTTTAAATAAATTTTGATATTTTTATAGTGACTACAATTGAAAAATATTTTCAGGATTTTTTAGCTTAAAAATTAGGCCGTCACTACCTTACTTTAAAACCAAAGATGCTTCATGATCCGTGGCGAATTTTTTGGAAGTACCAAATCAGTAATTCTGATTAGTTGAGATTTCGATCAATCAGAATCGAGCTCGGAAATTAAAATGTTTAAAAAAATATTTTTCACGTTTATTTTTTAAAATCTCCGCAATAATTTCACGCACACAATTAAAACTATTGTTATTATAATGTTTTCAACGAAATTATATTTTCTGATATGAATTGACTCAAAATTTTTCAAAAAAAATTTCCATTCTTTTAATTTCTAAAAGTGAACTTACTAGGGTAAATTCTGTAAGTGACAAATAAAAAACTCTCCCTTATTATTATTATGGGTTTATTGGCAGCCATGTTGAGACCGTCTACAACTCATAGCTTTTCTTTTTACATAAAGTCTACTAATTGCAAATCTGGTTAAATAATAATTTTGAACTAATTATTAATAATAATAATTTAATTATGAATATTAATTATTTTCAATTTGAGTTTTTAAGCATTTTAAAATCTTCGTGACGGATTGAGTGACACACAATTACAATTTTTGTTTATATAATTTGTTAAAATCAAAATCATTTTTTGGATTTTTTTGTTCAATTTATAGAAGTGAACTGACAAATGTAAATTTAGTAAATGACACACAAAAAACTCTCCCTCGTGAATATTTTCAACTTTGCCTATTCATAATCTAGCTTCAGCTAAAAATTATATAAAATAGTTTTGGCCCGTCGAATTTTACGCTGGATGAACTAAGTTTATGGTTTTGTTATTCCAAATTATCTAACCAAGGAATGAGCTTTACCATTGGACTTATATGACGGCCCTGGTCGTAAAATTCTGATCCGCTTAACGCGGGATTGCGAATTCGTAATTTTCGAATTACATGGGGGATTTTTCGAGATGAAAAATTTTCGCCATTTTTATGCCTAAACGAAAATAACTTTGAAATTAAAAAATTCAAGAGTGATTATTGTTAAACAGCCCATCTGCGCGAGAATTAGATGGATTTTGAGGTTTGTGATTCTAAATTTCAGCGAGTGAAATAAATCTGGTATAAAGAGGATATAAGCTGATCAGTACATAATAAACAGCGTTAAAAATAGCCGAAGTATAAAATATGTCAAGTATTACCTGCAAATATTCTTCTTGCATTTTTGGATAATCGTCAACGTCCTTGCTTTTTAATTATTTTTACAGGATGAGGTTGTTTCATCGAAGGAGTTCTTGTTTTGAAATTTTGAACCTTTTTTTCAAAAATTTTTGTTCAAAATTTTAATAAAGAACAATTTTTTTCTAACTTGACATACAAAATTTGACAATAATTGTTACTGTAACAAATGTATAAAATGACTGACACATTTATCAGCATAACCATAAAAAATAATCCGTAAAGTTTAGTTAGTCAAAATCTTTATGGATGAAAAATTTCGTGAGCCTGATTCAAATTATTTTAATGATGAAAAATGAGATAATATCAAACACACATATTTTATTGTACAAAAGTCTTATTGAAAATAAAGCAACATAAATATCGAAAAAAAAATATCCCCTTATTGCCCTCTCGTATAAATTCGGTCCCTCAAAAATGCGGGGGTGAAAAAACGACGCGACGTTTGAAAACGATTTATCCGATTTAGTTCGTAGATAGCTCAAACAGAGCACAATTATCTAATTAATATAAACATTAAAAAATGGTTTGAATCGGACCAATGTTTTTAATTGTTTTCTGAGATTACTGAAATTTTTTGATATTAGTTTTGTTAAAAAATAGAAACAATGGTCTGATTTAGACCAATTTTTATATCATATTATTCACTAGATATTTGTGCTCAGTTTGAGCTATCTAAGAACCTAATCGGCTGAGTCGTTTGTGAGAGCTGCGTTTTTTTCTCACCCCCGCATTTTTGAGGGACCGAATCTATACGAGAGGGCAATAAGGGGATATGATTGGGTTCAGGACAAATTTCATGAATCGGACTTAGGGTCAAAATCGCATCGTATCTGATCGAGGAAAAAGTATTATAGGACCGTTTTGGTAAAAGTCGTTTTACGTGAATTTTCGATCAAAATTAGTGCCCTGCACAAAAAGGACTAAATTTATATAGATATCCTTTTTCCAACCAAAGTGAATCTCGAAAATGAGGGTAATCTCTATAGCGCGTGTTTGAATCCCACTAATGTTGTTTTAGTCATTGCCTAAGTGACTGTTTTAGTGATTACGCACCAATCAACTTTGGCGCTCCCAATATCGAGCACCCTTGCCAATTATCATTCTAAAGACAATCACGGAGACAACATAAGTGGGATTCGAACACGCGCTATAGAGATTACCCTCATTTTCAAGATTCACTTTGGTTGGACATACGATATGCTAAATTTTCGGTCTGCATGATGGCAACTTGTGGTTCGCACATTTAATTATAATGACAATTTGATCAAATATTAAGACTCAGTAAAAAACAAATACATGTGTTGGATTTGATGGAAAATGTCTATGGAGTGGTGGATTTAAGAGTAATTTTTTAAAATAGGAAATTACCGAATTTGATAACATCCGATAAGAAACGAAAATTCAAGAAATAGGTCGTAAAATCAAAATTTTATGTAATATGACCCCAACTTTTAGTTATATGAAATTTGGTAAATATGGAAATTTTCGGAAATAGAGAAATACACACAAATTTACTATAAATAATACTATAGTACAAATTAATTTTAGCTGATTTTAATTAAACTGCTGTTGAGCACCACCAAATAGAAAAATTTGTGCATACTTTTTTCCAAAGTATCCTTAAAATCATAAAAAACTGTTCGTCCAACTTATCACTAAATTTGATGAAATTACGTTCATCAACAACATCTAAGGACATTCTGACCATTTTTGTCTTTATCGGGTTTATTTTCGTCGATTTCGATGATACTGCTATTGAGCGCCACCAACTTGAAATTTTTAGTCGAATCAAAATACCTGTACGAATCAGCGTATTATGCGTAATCTCAGCAATACCCGTGAGAAGTTCAGTTCAGAATTTCAATTAAGCAGTTCAATTTAGAACTCCAACGTTCAACAATAATTTATCTTTCCAAGACCTTCAGCTTTGTATTAAGCCATTGACTTAACCATGAGAAAATTGCGACCCCTAACTACAAATATATATTCGGTGATGATTCCGGTGGCGTCGACAGAGGGTGCACTGCTCTTGTATTAGGTTGGTGTCTCTGTCTCTATTTTTTCCTTTTTTTCTCTCTCTCGCTCTCTCGGTGTTGCTGTGGGGGAGGCCGCCGTTTAATCCTCTTACTTGGCTTAGAGCTTTAGCTATCCGAGCTGCGCAGTTGCCGTGCCGCCGAGTGAGAACGAAGGATGCACCAATAGTCTACACCAAAAAAACATATATATATAAAATATAAAACTTAAAATTTAAAAAAAAAATCTAGAGGGGAATTATTAGAGGAAACGGACAGTGTTGAGGAACGAGAGAAATTACTGATGAGAGCGAACAAAACAACAATGTAAGTAGCAAGATAAATAAAAACTTGCTTTTCCGAAAAAAAATTTGGGAAGATTATAAATTTAACAATCATCATGACTCATAATTCGAAAGTTATTTTTTTTGACCAAGTATTGAATAAATTTTTGAATTTAAAATTCGGGATTTTTTGTTGCAAATCGGGCAGTTAATACCGAGACTCGCTTATTTTCCACGCCCGTCTTATCCGTACTAAGCCGATATCGAAAGGTACTGATCAGTTTTCTATATAAAATAAGAACTAATTTTTTCATACCATCTTCGAATCCGAAAATGTATGTTTTTCAAAAAAATTGTTTTGCTAGGCCATGTAGCGATATCCGTTTGTGATATACCCGGGGAGCCGATTATTCAAATTTTAAGCCGATTTACGGTGAATATGGGAAGTGACAAAAAGAACGCAGCGTGACTTATTCTCACGTAGAATAAGCAGGTCATAACTAAGTATTAACGACACACAAAAAAGTTTATAATTTACAGTTTTAGGAATTATCTTAGCTGCGATAATCTTAAAATTCCATCTCGGAGGTTTATTTTTCTAAAAGAACGTCTTCAAGGTCCCTAATCGCTTTCACCAAAAAAACTTTCGAAAAAAAATTTGGATTCAATTCTACACGAAAATTTGATAAAAATGTTTCAAGTTTTGCATCTGAATTTTCTAAATACAGTATTTACGAATTTTTTTCTTAACATCGACCTAATCAGATCAACCATAGCGTTGTAATCTGCAGCTTTATTTCGAGATGAGCATGTAATCCACCTCAACATTGAGTCACAAAAATCTACGGGATCAAAAAGAAAAAAAAACTTCCGTATAAACCGAATTTGACGTTTTTCAAGAACATCAATAATGACTAGTTTCATAAAAATTATCAATAAAAATATAAATTATTTTATCAAAAATCGCTTCCAAATTTCCGCTTTCAATACTCTGACCAAAATAAATTAGCTTTACTGCTTTAAAAAAACGAAAAAATGCTTTCACGGTGTCTATGCGAAATTTTTGCCTGAAAAAGTCAAATTGCTAACATTTGAAAAAATACGTTTGTGAAAATTTTAACTGTAAAGAACTTCAGCAATATAAAATCCGGAAAAAAGAAACTTGAACTTTAAGAAAAATTGTTTACCTGAAAAAGAAAAATATAATCCGAAAAACGCTTAAAACCAAGATTAATATTTATGACCAAAATTCCAAGAAAGCCGATATAAGCATAAATTTTGTCTATAAAAACAACAGAAAAATAATCGCGATCCCATTTTCGTATGTCTAATAAGCAGCTTAAGCTCCTGTTAAGCCCAAGCTTTAGAATAACAGTCCAAACAGGAACTTTTGGAATAAGCTGTCGAATGAAGAGAAATTAGGAGAATCAAAGTCCAACACTCGATTCAAAAATTCAAAAGAGTATGGTGATAATCGGCTTAGTTTTCGCAAAGCTAGGCAAAAACGCCTTTCACTTTTCACCTCACTTATTGTGAACGAGCTCGCTAAGCACTAAATTAAACATTTTTGACTTACGAAATTAATCAGGCAAGGACCACAAAGGAATAATATCTATGTTGAAAAGCCTGTTTTTACTTTCGATTTAACCCGTGGAGGAACACTGTTCCTGGAACAGAGCCTTTTGAAGGGCTCAAGCCACTTTAAAGCATCAAGCCACTTTAAAGCATAAAAAATGATGAAAAAAAATATTTGCAGACACTTTTATTTAAAATGCATGATAAAAATCGATAATTTAAATCAAAAAATAATATAATTTTTTTTTCGATTAAAGGTTTAAATGTTATGGCGAGTTGATTAAAAGGAAAGTTTTTGCTTTAAGTCGAAATAAGCCAGTTTTTAAGAAAATTGTTTTTCGAACGATTTTTTCTAGAATTCAATATGAAATTTTTAAAAATTTTCGACAAATGAACTTGATAAAAAAAAAGACTCAGGGTTAATCTCGTATAAGTTTTCTGTGAACAGCGTTCAAAGAAGAGCTTTCTGAAAGCTATGCCATGGCATGCCAGTGGTGCCTCCGCGGAACTTTTATTCTATGTTTTCAAGGTGGGTCCTTGTGGGACCTGTGTCAAATTTTGAGTCCAACTGTTTCTTGAATTTTTTGTCATATTTCACAAAATTATATGCCATAATGTTAGGTTATAATTTTTATTTTGAGCTTTGAGGGGATTGTGGTTGCTTAAAATAAATTTCATTACTTAGCATTATAAATATCCAAAATATTTCGATTTTCATTAAACATCACCTAATAAAACGTTTGAACGATGTTTCAAAGTACCCAAAACGTACTTTAGTACTGTTATATAGTTTTCCTAACAATTCCCTGAAAAACACTCATGAAGTACTCAAATAAGTTGTCAAAACTAAAAACTTTATGCTAAAATGCTCAAAAGTGAAAATCTACTTAATTATTTTCAAATTCGGTTACGTTTTGTCAGTATACATTGTATATTTATATATTTTTATTTCCTACTTCGAGAGCAGCTAACTATTTGAGCAGTTATTTAGTACACTCGTTAGGTCCACAGTCAAAAGTAATATCTCGAAATTACTCTGAAAAGTTCAGAAATCATCTAGACCAAAAACATTTAGGCTAAAAGTTTTTCTTTATTTTGACCACAAGGTGACCAAAAATCTAATTAACTAAGTTCTTGCTCTATAGCGACAAATTGTGTCAGCGATACCAGCGTTTTTTGTTCAAATTTATGATTGAAGAATTTCGATATTTTTTAATGTCAAATGGTCAAAAGAAAGGTTGCGATTTTTTTTTCTATTTTAGCTTGAAGGTACCGTCCCCTACAGTGTACCGTCTAAAACCGTCAGCCCTTACGGTGACGTGATAATTCGTTCATATTATTTGACATGAGTTGTTACAAAATAATTTATTGTCTTAGTTTAAAATTATTATACCTTAGAAAAAACTTGGCGCTAAAGAGCCAAAAATCTGTCAACTTGATTTTTGGCCACGTTGTGGTCGAAATAGAAAAAAAAAATTTCAAGGGTAATTTCGAGAAAGGATTAGAAAAAACGAATTGTTTTTGATCGCGATTGCCTAGCAAAGCACTATAAGTTATAGTCTATAACTTATAGTCTATAAGGGATATCAAAAACATGTTTTTACACGGAGTTCGTATTGAACTTTTCTGGTATGTGAGAAATTTATGAATTACTTAGCCTTGGTTATATATGAATAAGCTGATGAATAAATATTTTGTAATAATTTGTTTTATCTCAAAACTGCACTAAGCGGATTTGAAAAAAGATTACCTGTTTACAATTATAATCAACTGAATGCGAATTAAAATTGAATATAAAGGTGTTTCCGCCGCCAGTTCCACATGCCGCATTTCAAGTGGATTTATTCACTCACCTAGAAAGCCTCTGGAGCTCCCACGGTTTAATCTGGGGCTTAGATTAATTTTATAAAGTTTAACATTTAATTCATAGTACCCACCCGTTTTATTAGCTTCAAAATTTAACCTTTAAAAGCTCTTCGGCGCATTACCGGAAAAGTGAAGGTCAGAGAATAACAATTAGACCGCCGGAAAATGAGTATTGTTAGGGAGATAGAATTTTTGAAAATTAATCATAAATAAATTTTTTTTAAACCAAGGCAAAATTGGCATATTTGAAAACCTATTATTATATAAGAATAAGCTGACCGTCTTAAAAATATCTTATTTTGGTACCAAAATTCATCTCGGAAATAAATCGAGAATATTTCTCTTGCAATTATGCTGGTAGGAAATCAGCGTTTAGTTAATTTATCTTCATGCTCATTTTCTAATTTTTTTGGTAATCGATTATCATTGTTAAAAATAAAATGCTGAAGTAGTCAATAAAATATAGACTATAATCTACAGGGTGTCACATTTTTGCTTCCGTTCTTGATTTTAGCACAATTTAGTAAAATTAAATCGTTCAAATTTGTATAAGTCATATCATATAAGTTATAATGATATAAACCCATGTGTAAAAACCAATTTTGCACCTTTCTTATTTTTTTTTAGAAATGATGGTACTGTTTTTGGTCCCCAATGGGGACTCCCCATTATACTTGCTATGCCAAAACTAAATTCACGATTATTTCGTTAATATTTTCTGTCATTTTGCATGTATAACTCTATAAGCTAATCGCGGATATGCATTGACAAGGTCCGAGAACCAGAAAAAAATAAAATAAAAAAGTACAAAAAGTTAATCACGATCTGGAAGGTAATCAGCCACCACGCTTGTCTCACCGTTGTTTTAAATATGACAATTCAAACTAAACGAAAAAATTAGGAACTTTCCAAACACTGTAATGATGCCCATCCTCTTAACTTGGGATTAAACTGTCGGATTAGTGTCGAAATTATTTAACTACTTTTTGGGGAGTTGGATTGATGATTGAAAAAATGCTAAGCTGGATTAAAGACGCATTTATGCTCTTGCGCCAAAGTTTTTTAGAGAAAATGTGAAAATTTTCAAGATGGTTAGAAACTTTTTTTTTGAACAAAATTTTTTGACATTTTTTTATAAAGTATTTCTCCAAAATATTTTTTTTCCTGTCGAACAATGATTTATTTCATTTTTTATAACGATATAAATTATATCATATAATTTAACGATCAAAAGTCCTATTTATTCGAAATTGATCATTTGTCAGTAAATTTCCAAATTAGAATTTATTTTACATATTCAAAATAATAAATATTATAAAGAAAAATTTTCGGCGAGTTTTAAGGTCGTCAAAAAAGGACTTTCAAATTTGGCTCCTTTTTAAAAAGTTTTTAGATTTTTAATTAAAGAAAAATAAAACAAGGAAAAGTTGCTAAATAGCTTCTCACAGAAAGCGTGAAAATATGATCTTATATTTATTTTTTCTATTTTTGGATATACACTGAAAGCGGTATACTTTCAGGATAATTAAAAGTAATAATATATTAATATTTTTCTTCATTTTAATTGTATACACATTTTTAAGCTAAAATTTTTATATTTTGGGACTTCAATAATGTACAATTATGCATTAAAAAGGATTTTACAATGTCTGGAATCCAGATTCTGAATAAAAATTTATTTCTTTTTAAAACTGTCTAGTTTTTATCAGCATAAAATGATGTAAGCACCCACAATCCCCTTTAATGGGGTCGGTGTTTTTCGTTGATTTGAAACAAATTATGAGAAATTTTTGAAAAAAATATCCCGAACATTATCAAAAAAATGCCTTATTTTTGTTCAATTTTTTTTCATTATTTGTTTCAAATCAACGAAAACACCTTTCAAAATCGCCACTTAACTTTTTGTGTAGATGACCACATATTTTTTCTATGCTATTTGAAAATCATATGAGACTTTTTTGGGATTTTTGGTCAAAACTATTTGGAAATATTTTGAAAATTTTCCTCATTTATGGTTCAAAATTTTTAAACTTATTTTTTGCTATTATTAGCTGAAAATATGAAGAAATAGCTACTTTAACTTAATTCAAATATGTCCTCGTTTTGTTTCTTCGCTCTTGTTTATACTCGAATCATACTTTTTTGAATGAAAATACGGTTTGCGCGAAATGTACTTTAGCCCTCTGAATCAAAAATTAAAAAAAAAATATTTCACCGAGACTTGCCTATTGTGAGCCGACTCGTTCACCACGCAAAATTTAATAAATTTAACTCATGAAAATGAATATTTCTTTCGATGTGCTAAATTTCGTTTTTTTTCGTCTTTTTAGAAATTTTAATTTTCGATTTTGACGTAGAAATCATATGAAATTAAATTATATAAATTTTCGATGGTGATCGAGACCATTTTTTGAAGCTTCTAATTAATAAAAAAGAAAAAAATTTAAACTAATTTAGACACCTAAAGTACAAAAGGCGCGTTTTTAGAGTGTTTATTTTAAAGACGATTTATAAAGTAAAAATACTCGATCTGAAAAAAACAGATTATACAAAGTGAGCCAAAAGTGGCAACTTACGTTTGAAATACTTTTTATTCGAAAATATAAGGTGCAAAAGTTTCCCATGAAGACAAAAAAATTGAAAAAGTGCAAATCTGCCAAAATGCACCGACCCCCTTAAAGTTAACAGTTGAATTTTTGTCAGTTTTACTCAGCGGCTTAATAATTTCTGGCCGTTACTCAGTTTTGCTTCGTTAACGATGTAGTGACAAAATGCAAAATATTTTTACAAAATCTAAAAAGGCAAGAACAATCTCTCTGAGGCTTTTCTATTTTACAGGTTCATTTATTATATGAATTAAGGGCCCTTAACCGACAGATCGTGACTTTTTTTCAAAAATGCGGAGTCCGAGCATTTGATCGGTTGATCAGCCCAAATCTGACCAATTAGATCGGCCAAGTCTGAAATCTAGGGTGTTGATTGGGTGCTATTATCCCACGTTGTTTGTATCATTTAAATAGTCACGATATGTCAACTAAGGGCCTTTAATCCATATATATATTTACCGAGTAATGTATTTTTTATTTCAAGTTTGAAGATCAATAAATAGTTTTCACAATTTTTATATATTGAACTAAATGTCCGCTAATAATAGTAAAAACTATAAATAGGATTAAAAATAAGCTTCTTTTGATATACTGTAAATAGGAAATAAGGTGCTTTTAGACAAATATCCGTATTATGCAACAAACTAATTCGGATAAGCTTCGGAGGCTAAAGACTTTGAGACAAAGTATACCATCTTATGTTGAAATAATAATCGCCAATTGTGAGCAACAAGATTAGAAACTTTTGTAAACGTTTTATCTTGTGTATAATTTCAGTCGAAACATAAGTTTACTGAAGGAGGGTTAATGAGAGATATACTTAGTAATATATATTTCTGTTGCTTTCCATAGAACGTTAAAATTATATTTAATGATAAATGTCTGAAAGCATTTAGAAAATAAGGACAAGATCAGAAAGTTCAAATAAAAATCATAAATTTTCAGACTCCGAAATTTTTTTAAATATCATAAATTTTGGTAAATTTGCTGTGATGACATGTGACACGTTATTTACCAAATTCTAGAATTTTTCTCGATATTTCACATACAAATGTACTATACAAATCATCGGAAGGGCGCATTGTGGGAGCGCCACTCATTGGCCCGTTTGATTTTGCCGTAGTTGATACAATACCCCGTCCCCGCGATAAATTATCCATTCCTTCTCATGCTCGATTTTGGTAGTAGGCAATTTGTCAAATTCACAATACTTATCCTACAATACACTCCGTGAGTTTCATTTTTATGATGCAACCAATTACCGGCGCGCAAGTTTTCCCGCAATTTCCCGCAAAATCATTTATCTAGTGATTGATGAGTGGTAGAAATAATTTTCCACGCTCGATCTTGAAAGTATGAAGTTGATTGTAGAAACCGTTTAAATTCATGTGAGTTTTTAACTGCACTTGACTATTCATTTGACTTGAAAATGGCGCTGATGGGCTAATTCGCTCACGATTTTCATGCTCAAAATAACGGTCTCCAAAATTAGACTTGTAAGAAATTATCTTGAGTGGAAAATTAATTAATTTGAGAAATGATGCCCGTCGCAAGATTTTTTTGTTATTCGTTTCAAAACATTACTCACGTTATAAATGCGCCTTTTTGACGCTAAAATTACGCCCACACAATTGGTCATGTGTGTGTGAGGCGACCAAATTATTTCGATTTCAAGTTTAACCATGTAAGAGTCATTTTAACTGTCGAGTGGGTCTTTTTTTATTTGCCTTAAGGGGGTGGTCGTTGCGCGTAGGCCCCATTTGGGACGAATATGCACTTGGGACTAGCACACATTTGACGCTATGAAAATATAAATTCAAGGCTTATGAAACATTTTATCTCCCTGATCAGTACAAACAGTGCTATCCGATCATATTTTCGTTTTTGAAATTCGATAAGTTTTGAAATTTTTATTAGTGCTAAAATTTTTGGTCCCAAGTGCATAATTGTCCTAAGTGGGGCCTACTCGGTCGTCGCATTTTAAGGCTCTTCCAATGGCCAATTGTCGCAACGGTACAAATCGTTGGACCAAATATTACCTCTCTCTGATATATTTAAACAAAAATCTTGCATCCTAAAAAAAAATAAACAGTGACGGATGGCTTGTCCAATCANAATCGTGCTTACAAAAGTGACCGAATTATTGGTTCAAAAAGTATCTCCTCCCTGAGTTTTCAAGGTACAACAATGATTCATGACTTAAATTAACCGGACAGAACGTGAGCACATCAGAACGCAGAGTTTTGAGTAAAATTCTTGGATTTGGCTTCAGAATCACCAAAAAATGCACTAGTTAACATAGGGTCAAAATACTATTTTTGGTGATTCTGAAGCCAAATCCATTTTAGGATGCAAGATTTTTATTTAAATATATCAGAGAAAGGTAATATTTGGTCCAACGATTTGTACTGTTGCGACAATTGGCCATCGAAAAACCATTAAAATGCGACAACCGTCCCCTTAAAATTATACAGTTTAATTCATACTGCACGATGACAGTAGAAGTAATGACAGGGTTGCCAGTAAAACGCCAAAATCGTAAAACGCCAAAATTTGAAAATGATGCGTTTTACTAGTTTATTCGTAAAACGCCAAAAAAAATGCGTTTTACGAAAAAATCAGTAGAACGCCAAAAAACTTTTTTTTTCGTAAAACGCCAAAAAACTTTTTTTTCGTAAAACGCCAAAGAATTAAAATTTGGTGAGAAGAATATTCGTAAAACGCCAAAACGTACCGAAATTACAATTTTTATTTTGTTTTTAGTTGAATTTAGTCGTTTAAAGGTTAACATTTTCCTCGGTCCGAACCCTACCTATATACCCTACCCATATTGTATAGCCATACTGTTAAGCCGATTTATATTACCGTACAATCTACTCAACTCCGCTTTTTTTAAAGTTATGATCGTACGAACCCGAGTTAGTTTAAATAAAATTAAACAATAATTTACCTAGACAATGTGAAAATACCTTTTTTTGCCGGGCAGAAATTTGAAGTTGAAATATTCTGTTCTATTGAGTCAACGGTATTATTTCTGGCTTTGAAAAGATGGCAGAAATTGTGATCCGATTATCCTTCTTTTGAATGGGATCGGTCTGAGGGATTATCAGAAAAATCCCAAATCCGGTTGAAGTGAATTTGTGAGCATAGCAGTGGCATAAATCCTTCATTTCCAAACTTTATCGGATCATCCAATAAATTTGAAAATTGTTTATATCAGGAATCAACCTCGCAAGCTTTTCCAATTCTTATTATTTTAATTTTAATGTCGCTTTCCTTAGCTTGCCCAGTGCACAATTTGTATTAATGATACGCAGTTAAAAACTTTGAAATGAAAATTCTTGACTCAAAAGAACAAGAATCCGAAACTGAGGTTAAATATCGCATGTAAAAATAAAGACAAGTCGATGACTAATCCCGTAATCACAAATGATTTTTTTTTATAAATAAATTTAATGCATTTAATTTCTTTAAAAAAAATGCCATGAAACGAACAATTCACTGACTGAACAAAGTCAGAAAACTCAAAGATTATATGAATGTATTTCGATAAATATTTTTTAGAGATAAATTCTGAAAACTGAATCTGAAACTTAATTGAAATTGTCGATTTTGATGAGTATAAATTTAGACCAATCAGAATTCAGCTTCATAATCGAAATTTATTTCGACAAATATGTTTTCGAAATCAATTTTAAAAACTGAATCTGAAAAATTATTAAAATTATCGATTTTGATTAGTTCAAATTTAGACCAATAAGAATTCAGCGTCATCAGCGATTTACTTGAATTAATAATTTCCGAAAAAAAAAATGTGTTAATTGTTTCACAGCCATGGTTTCCTATGAAACCGGTTTATTTCTTATTCTTTGATTTTTGAAGCATATCTTATTTATTTCGCTAGATTGGACTGATATTTGTTTAGAAGCCATTTTAAAACTCCGCATTCATGATGTGTCATAACAATTTGCTTCATACAGTACTTTTCGAGAAAATTATATTTTCGCATAATTCTGATGTTTTAGGGTCGAAAAACATTTTCAAAATTGATTCGGCCGCGCAGAGCCGTATGGCTAGGGAGAATTCCTGGGATTTGGTACCGGTATGGGCGGCTGAGATTTATTTTTTAAACATAACCATTAAGATTGCTCCATAAATTTTGATTGAAAATAACTTCTAAAACTATAAAAAAATCGTTCCCGGAATTTCTTGCAAAAAATCGATATGTTTATCAACGTCAGTTGATAATCTTTGTCCATATCCTCTAGAACATTTTTCGAAAACCTAACTTGATTATCTAAAGCTTAATTAATTTGTTTATATCGTCACGGCCTAATAATTCAGCTCTTATTATTCTAATTTTAATGATGCATTCCTAATCTGCAACCCAGTGCACAATTTCTATTTATAATACGAACGAAAGCGGAATTAAAATTAATTCAAAAAATTAACTCTGAATCGTATTGAATACGAATAAATCAGCCATTTCTTAATGAGCAACTAGTTCATAAAAATTTCAGTTTAGTTAATTAAAGTGGGCCTAAAAATTGGCTCTAGTTTGCCCACATTTCTTATTTTCCACACAAAAAGTTAAAACTCTAGATTTCGTACTGTATACTTTTCTGAACTCACAAAAGTATTATTAGCTTGAAAAATTAATTATCGAAACGTTTCTTTTAAATAAACTTATAATTAATCCAAGAAAGTTAATATTCATTCTAGGTCACAAGAAGAGCGGACGAATATATTGCCAGTCAAACACACAACCTTTGTTCTTCAACGATTAAATGAACAACGAATAAAAGGTAAATTTAAAATTTGCAGTTAATTAAAAAAAACTACCATGTTTTTATTTAATCTTTTCTTATCTCGGCTTCTCCGTCTTTCTTTATTTTTTCGAAAATATTAAAAAATTTCATCAGATTGTTTTTGAAATAACCGGTTATCAGAAAGCATGCAATGTGGCAAAATTTTTTTTTCGAAAATTCAGATTACAGCAGGGTGCGGCGGATAGTTGGATGCGGATACTTGGAACCCACGCAAAACCTACGTAAGCCTCCGCAAAAGCCTACGCATCTGAAAATAAAATTTATTCGTTCCTGACGTCCGCGGATAGTTGTAGGCAAAAGATAGGTTTTTTTTCAACGTTCCTAGGCAAAAGAAAGGCGTTTTTTAATCAGATTTCCAAACCAAAGATCTCCGGTCGGCGCGACAATGAAAAATACATTTTTTAAAAACATGTTCAGATTGACTAATGAAGTGTCGGTATTTCAATAACTTTAAAAACATGTTTTCAAGTCTCGCAGACATTGTCAGCTAGCTTGAAAATGGGTCAATAGTTATTTAAGTACAAATATATAGTTTTTCTGATATGCGAGTGATTTAGTGTGAGCATATTTCTTTTTGATAATTTCCATTGTTTCCTTGACATTTTAAAGATTTTCGAAAAAAATCTTAAATATTTTTTGAATTCATGTTTATTTAAAATTAACTTTATTTCATTTTTTTCGATAAAATTAAATTTATACATTCTAGAAGATTTGTAACGAAAAATTAACTTTAAAATCACCAAAAATTCTTACTCTGACCACCCTTTAACTCAATTATAAACTCTAGATATTGTTTAAATTGACCAATCAGAGCACATTTTCCCAGACGTCCGGCGGATAGTTGGAAATCCGGCGGATAGTTGGAGGTTTTTGGCGAAAAACGTTCCAACTATCCGCCGCGCCCGGCTGTAGCCGGAATTCTAAAATGTTTAATGTTGACCAGATTTTTGAATTTTAGCTTTTCCGACCAATAATATAGCATGATAAACGAGAAATCATTAAAGTGAATCTAGCATTGATATAATTTCTTGTGTTTTAGCAAAGTATGACAAAAATTGGTACAAAAGTCAATTACTTTAACAAGGTCTAAAAAGTCTTTACAAACACATCTTTTTCGACTTCTAGAACAGCTTACCAAAAATAGTTGATGCGAAAGCTTAAACGTCGATGCCATCGACTCGATGGTTATCTGCTTTCTTAAATTTTCAGGTCTTGATGATAAACAGTTTTTTCAATCCGGGAAAACATTTTTTCGAGGAAATTTAACCACAGAGTTAACTACCTGGTGCTTTTATTATCGTTCTTTGAAAAATGTCGCGTAAGAATACGTTCCTCCTTATTGGTAACGAAAAAATTGACCTTTATAAAGAAAATCGACCTCTGCTCTATTCCGTATCTAAATACGTTTTAAAATATAAGGTCATCTTAAAAATAATTGGGTGGGAAAGCAAAAATAATAATAAGCTATCAAACTAAGGCCTCTAAGTATTAAGTTTTGAAAACTCTAATGAGTAACAAAATTACTATTTTTTAAGGATAAATTATTCTGTATAATTATGGTGCTTTCATTTCAAAACTTTTTTATAAATTTATTTGTAGGTCTGTTCTGCGATGTTTCATTACATATCAATGGGAAAGTATTTCGAGCTCATCGTTCAATCTTAGCCGCAAATTCGGATTTCTTTTTGAATCTGTTTCGTGCGGCAGAGGATCAAACAAACTTCGTCTTGGCTGGCGTACCCGTTCGCGGTTTTGCTGTGTTACTAGAGTTTTGTTATACTAATTCGTTCACATTAGAACCATCAAATGTTTCCGAAGTTTATAGAGCCGCTTCCGTTCTTAATTTTCTGCACATCGCATCGGCATGTGAAAAAGGTAAGTGATAACTATAAAGTTGTGGGTTAGGCTGTCCGAGGTTTTGTCTTATTATTGAAACTAGGGTACCTAGAAAATTTTCTTAAATGTCATTTGATCAATTATCTAGAATAGACTTGGAAAAAAATTAAGGAATATTTTTCTGGAATTACAATTTTCTGATTGGTCAAAAAATGAACCATTCAGCACAAAAAATTAAAGGCTATCAAAATGTTTGCCTTGATTTACTGAGTACAACTAACATTTATTTATTTTAAGTTTTCATCATATTTTGTCCGTAAAAATGAATTAAAGTGACCGAAGTTTTCCAAAAACATTTTTTCTGAGAAAAAATGATATAACAAGCATTGCGAATTTTTATTAACTAAGATCAAGTAAGGTAATTTTTTTTAGGACCCCCACCAGTTTTTCCCCTGCCATTGAGAACGGAACGGATAATCACAAACGGATTTCGGCACCCAACAGCCAAGGGATAAATAAATAACCAAAATTTTTTGATTTCCCAACGGATGTCCGGTGATACCGGAAATTGACCAGTAAAAATTCTCACCAAAAACATTCTGAGAAAAAGTTGTACAAAGTGTTGAAAAATTGGCTTCGAAGAACATGGGGTTTTCTCAGAACCGACGTTTCAAATTTTTACCAGTCAATTTCCGGTATCACCGGACATCTGTTGGAAAATCAAAAAAATTTGGTCATTTATTTATCCTTGGCTGTTGGGGTGCCGAAATCCGTTTTGTGATTATCCTCGTTCTCTCAAAATGGCAGGGGAAAAACTGAATAACTGAAAAATGATGTTGACAAAATCGTTAAAAATTTGTTAAAATCTGACTTACTTTCACTCTCCGATTAAGAATATCTTTTGAAATTTTGAACTGATTTCATGAAAAATTCCGGGATATTGTGCAAAAATCACAAATTAAATCTCTGAGTTATAAATTTTGACATGAATTATTTTTTACAAAAGTGAAAATTTTCTGTTTTCATTATTTATTGTTAAATTTGTCCTAAAAACATTATCAGAATTTCCGCAATCCCTGAAAATTTGATTCAAATTTATTTTCAGTGCTGACAAGTATGCGACCAAAAATGGAATCACTTACATCTCTAAACTCTCTTGCTTCGTTGGGTCCACTTTTGGGACTTTCTTCCTTATCATCTTTAGCTGGTCTAACAAATGGTTTATCAAACGGGATACATTCAAAAGCATCAGAACGCACCACAGAAAGCCCATTAAATCGAAGAAGTCCAAATAAATCGGAAACGTATTCTAGATCACCTAAATCAGCCACAAAACGCCCAGTAGGAGATTTGAATGATGCGTCTCCACATGAAGATTCGAATAATGAAGAGGATGAAAATGGATATGCTCCAACGATAAATGCATATATGGTCTTTTCTCATCACATGAGATTAAAAGCACTTCAAGAACAGTCAAAGGTTAGTTTTTTATAGTATATGGATCTCTACCCCGTATGCAGCTCGATTCAAATATTGCTTAATTTGATGGGAATGATGCAGTCGACTGATTGGCTGAAACTTATATGCAGAAGCAAAAGAGAGTTTAACTCAGCTAATCATATCCACGCATTTAGCATCATTTAAATTGAGCTTGTCCACTATTATTATACATAAAAAGGCAAGGTCAAAACACGTGATACTTCTGCAATTTTTCGAATAATACAAAAATCAAGGTCAAATTTTTATTTTAAGGAAAGCCCAGTTTTGCTCGAACGATCTATTTCAAGACAATGGTCATCTCTAGGACTTGAAGAACGAAGACCATTTTACGAAGAAGCTGAACGAATAAGAGAAGTACTTCATCAAACACACCTACCAAATCATTTGCCGGTTAGTCACAAAATTTTACAAAACACACTTGAATTAAGTAAAATAAACGAATAAATAAAATCTACAAATGTTCTAAATTTTGTGGAAAATTTAATATATTAAACGACGAATTTTTTCGAAAAAATACACTTAGTTACCACATATATGCGGCCCAGTGTTTTCAAGAAGCTCGTCTGGAGCGATTTATGGCGATTAAATTTATTTATATCATGACTGCTTGTTTCAGTAATTAACAAGTCTAGTACTGACAGAGGAAATGCATTTCAAAATTGTTAAAATTGGTAGCTTTGTTGGAATTTCGAAAATTTAATGAAAAATTGAGTTATTTAAACTTTGAAAAATATGAAATATTTTCTCTCACTTGACAATTTAGTATGAAAGTTTTTTGAATTATGTGACATAATCCAAAAAACTTTCGTATTAAATTGTCAAGTGAGAGAAAATATTTCATATTTTTCAAAGTTTAAATAATTCAATTTTTTATTAAATTTTCGAAATTCCAACATAATTTATGTCACAAATTTCCTTTAGCCATTTGTAGCAAATCAAGCAAAAATTTTAGTATCATTTATTAAAAATGGGCCCTCTTCCCGGATTTAAGATATGATTATCGGGGCAATATACTGTATATTATATACAAAAATGCAGCTTATTCCATAATATAATGATCAATGTCCGTCAGTAGCATCGGTTTAGTCAACCTTTATTTCTCCTTGTGGTTTTCAATAATTTGTAAACCAAATAAATAATTTGTTCGAAAATTTGGTAATATATTGAATTATTTTTTCTGCAAATTAAGTAAAAACTGAATTATTTTTCATTTCACAGTGAGAGTCTCACTTGAAATTCCTCTGGAAACGTTTTTTGGTTAATGTAAAAAATGTTCTTTAGCCTTGATTATACATCAAAATTTTGATAATAATTATTTTTTGAACAGGATAGTGTTTTTAGTTTATTATTGAGCGGCTAAACTTATATGATAATCGTGGCAATATACGAAAATGCAGCTTATCCTAAGATTATTATGATCAATGTCCCTATGTGGCATCGGTTTAGTCAACCGTTGTTTCTCCTTATGGTTTTCAATAATTTATCTTAGCGGTGTATGCAAAAGCGGATTGCTAAGCGGATTGATTAAGATTATCCAAGCGGTATTCAGATTGTGAAAAATACTAAATTGGGACGATTAGCATGATAACATCTTAATTCCAAAATTTGATTTCGAAATTTAGGGGCTTTTTGGGTCATCCTAGTCCTAGGCGACTCAAGTCAACGAACATCAGGGTTCGCTTGATCTATATCCCTTTATGACCTTTTGATTAATCTAATAGATGTGGGCTGAAAATAAGAGAAAGCGGCCTCATGAGTGGCTTGAGGGGGTCTTAGGAGTGTTAGGATTGGCTCCCTCAACCCACATCTATTAGACTAATCAAAAGGTCATAAAGGGATATAATCATCAAAAAACCTGCGAACTAAATTATACAATGCAGTTGAGGTGAAGGTCTCGGGTCTTTTTTCCCGCATCTTGCTTATGCTTTTTAGAAGCTTTCGGTTTACAAAATGAGTCAGAATATTTTAAACAATGAGCAATCTGTGAATGCATGTATTGAAAAAAATTAAATTCGAAATATTCAGATTTATTGGAATTCTAGAAGATTTAATTAACGAGATTTTTGTTATTTTGGTTTTTCGACCTCAAATATTGAAATATAAAATTGGTTTCTCAGACTTTTGTGTTCCAGTAGCACAAGATCTTTTTTGACCTCACTTTGAAGATATTTCAAGAAGAAAAAAATCTGAAATTTGGAAAAATTCACTTCCGGTATGACAAAATAAAATTCTCTAGAATAATAGGCAAGAAATAAGTAAAATAATTACAGGAATGAAAGGACGATGATTGGAAGTTTTGGGCAAAGTTGTGAAGGAAATTGATATAAAAGTCAAAAATAAACATTGTTTAAAAAATATATTGGTTAAAACACAGTAATTCGGAATTCAGAACAGCTGACTTAATTTTAGAAAATTTTCCACTCTCAACCTCAAACGTTGATAGTTATCTGTATCCCAGAAATTCAGTCTTTCTGATAAACTGTCTCTAGAAAATGCCGAAAAACAACTTTTTTCAATGCGGGAAAAAAGACCCCCGACCGAGGTGAACTGTCGTTTTTAAGAAAGGTCTTTCTTACATAAGTTATCTCGCCAACCAATACGGTATTGGCAATACCCGCTTCTGTTTTTTCTAGCCTTTTGATGTTGTTAAAAACGTCATTCTTTTTAGAATTAATTCAATTTTCGTTTATTTTTTTGATTTTTCACACCATAATCGACCATCAGAAATCAAATCTTATTTTTGTTGCGCCTTCTTCACTTATTAAATTTTTGAAAAACATTTTATTTCATAATTAGAAATATCGCGCGCTCATTGGTCAACTTTTGCCCTCTTTTTGGGTCAAGATGACTCATAATTTCAAAAATGATACTATATCCCTTTAGGAAGAAGATTGTTATTTTCTGGTTTG
>SCLH01000400.1:659902-671929 GCA_004367855.1 Oikopleura vanhoeffeni | reverse complement strand
AGATAATCTGATGAGCTTCGAAAAAATCATGACTATATCTTATAAACTTAAATTTGCAAGACAAAACGCTTGAAGCGCCAGTACACTTTGGCGCTAAAAGCAGGAACAGAATAATTTTTATGTTTGAAAATACCATGAAACAAAAAAGGGCTCATCAAAAAATCACCAAATTTTCAACAAAAAGCTTTACAGTCAACAACCTCTAACTGGAACACTTACCGACCTAAAAAAAGCGTTTCAGTTAGAGATAACCGCTAAAATTTTGCTTAGAAAGCTACATTGCATATTAAAATTGCTTTATTTCGTGGTCAAATTCGTTGGTAAATGAAGAAAGTTTTGTGTACCATTGGTATAATATAATTTATATTACACAAGTCAAATACAGCAGGCAGTTTTGTCTCATTTTTTTGAAAAAAAAAACTTGTTATAGAAGTTTGCTTTGTTTTTTTCTTGTTACGAATTTCTAAACCGCTAAAACCACTGTTTATTGCGTCAAAATTCTGAATTTCTTCTAACACAGACATTTCCTCGGAATTTGTAATTTCTTCATCGGCATCATGGGATGACATTTTTTTCATTCGTGTTGAATAAAAATTTTAATTTTATTTATTTTGCTAAATCTAACCTGGTTAATTTTTCATATAACGCATTTTCGAATGAGACAAGAGTTGAGTCGATCGTTTTCTTTCGAATTCCAGTATTCAAATTTATGCCAACTTTTTTCATTTTTCATCACTCGGTGAATCGAACCCAGGCCAATTTTTCTTTGAAATTTTTCTTCAAAAACTTTCTGGCAAATTCGAAGGGATGTTTTTCTCATGAACTGTTTTATTTGCTGTTTTTCTGTAAAATTAAGCCAAGAATATTTTGGTAGTTTTTTATCACTCATTTTATATGCTTATATGAGTTATCAATGATATTATTATAACGTTAGGCTTTTTGAAGTATAATCTAGTGCCAATGGAACTGTGCCATATTTAGAATTCAAAAAAATGTGATAATATGTCACAAACGCCTTAACGTCTTAATATGTTTACAAACGGCATAATAATTTGTACCAATTTTTGGAAAACAAAAAAAATCTGGGATTTTGCCTTTTTATAGCCTTCAAAAATATATGCTGTTCATAATATAGATCAGTTCAAAAAGCACATTTTTTTACTGTTTCAGTTAGAGACAAATAGACCGACCCTAAAAAAGCGTTCCAGTTAGAGGAAGTGTTCCAGTTAGAGGTTGTTGACTGTATGTAAAATGAAAAATCTCCAAAAAACTTCAGCTGTCAATTTATTGACAGTTATAGTAAAATTAACAGAAAATCCACCTGTTTATATTGATTTGATCAAAATTTTTTAAATTAGGTGAATTTTTGTATCAATCATTTTGATAAAATAGTTTACTTATTTACTGAATTCAGGGATTTGGAGCAAGGTTTGGAATCGGACTAAATGGAACAACTCAAGAATCGGACACATCGGCATCTGAAGAACCTGCGGAAAAACGATCAAGAATTCAATTTGATAAAACAGAGTTGGAACATTTTATTAATGACCAAGAAAACTCCATTGAAACATGCATCAAGCCAAAAAGGTATTTTTAAATTTTTTGGGATTTTTGAAAATTTTAAGCAGATAAAGATAAATGACAAATTGGAATTTTTTTGGAATTTTAGTCTGAAATATTTTAAACTTTTTTGAGTTTAATTTGATTTTTAAGATTTTTTAAATTTTTTGCATGCAAAAAAATCTTTTTCGCCCTTAAAAATATACAAAATGAGATTGAATCAACAAAAAAAATTTCTAGTTGGATGTATGTTAAACATTATTTTTAGTCCTCAAGAATCATCGCCACTATCATTAAGTCCAGAACATAAGGCACCAGATGACAGTGCAATGTCTCCGATTTCGAACAATTCTCAAAGCCCAAATACTTCTCAGCGGAGAAAAAAAGTTCCACCAGCTCGACGCATTCCCGACGAGGTTGCCAAAATGATAAAGGTCGAAAAATAATACAAAAAACCTTTCCTGATTGCTAGAAAGTAGGACACAGAAAAAATATTTACAAAAGTAACAAAAAAACTTGTGCATTTTTTTCTCGAAATTTGACTTTCAATGCTCTACTATTTATCTTTTGCCTTTTGGTTGTTCTTAGAATAACTTTGATACTGTACATTATTCTGACAGACTGCAAAGAACTCAAATGTTGAAATTGAAAAAGTGTTTAAAATTTGTTATATTATTCAATAGAGATCTACAGCAAAATCATTCATCTCAGAGTCGAGATCGAGGTCTACCATAGTTGAACCGCCGTCTACAGTTTTTGACTTTTGATTTGTTCTTGACTTGTTCCGGCTATTCGACATTTGAGAACTACGTTTACGTCTCATGCTCTTCTAAAAATCATATTAGTTGAAAAAANAATTTATTGAAGCGTGCTGAACTTGCACATCTTGGGCTCGCATAAACAGCCGTGCAAGATTTTTTTGTAATTGTTTGAAGACACTGGAGTAGACGTGAAAATAAGAGTCGGTGTCTAGTGCACCCATTCGGGTACTCTAAGAACGCCCGTGCTTAATGTACCCAAATTGGTCTAATTGCTCAAAATAAAAATTATTTCGCTAAAAGTGCAAATTAGCCAATTGAAATTTGAACAAAATTGATTTAATTGCAACCGTTATCAGTAGGGTGGCTGAGGAAATTCCAAAAGAAAACAGAACGTCTTCAAGTATGTTCATACAGTTATCAATATTATATTTTTATTTTTGACTCCATGCTGACTTTAAACGGTCCACCTCACGCATTCGACAGTACGGCGTTTTCTAAATTTGTTACTTTATTGATTTTCGAGAAATCAGTTACGAAAAAATAAAATTCGACATAGAGGCAACATAATTAAACTAAGACATACATGTAGATACAATTAAAAACAAAATTTTCTAAAATTATATCTTCTTAGAATAACCATTTTAATTTTCGATTATAGAAATCCGAGCTTTACGGTTTTTTTGTGAGAAAACGGGAAAAAGTAAGAAGAAAATTAATTCGATTCGCTCATCGGAAAAAATTTTAAATAAAATTTATTAAAAGAAAATTGCAAACTCTATGAGCCATTCGCATACCAAATTTTTACACCACTATTTTTATGCATTTTTGCGAGTCGAAAAAATAATAAGCCACTTAAATGGCTTTGGGCGTACAACGGTTGAAGGTTCAAAATTAATCGAGCAAGGGGATTCTTCTGTCAGAAGTTTGACAAAAAATACCAAAAAACTGACCGTCTTTAGTTTTTTTCCAGTATTGAATGATATTTCGTGTGGAAGAGTTGAGTTCATTTTTAGCTCCGTCAGGGTCAATAAAATACAAACAATGGATGATAGATACATGTACCAAAGAAAAATATTTTTTTCTTGCGGCCTGAATGAGGGTCAAAATAATCGCATTTGAATTTGGGATTCTTAGAACATCATGATTCGGTAAATAACTATTAAAAAAAGTTTGCCCTCTTCTTGATAGATAACATTCTATTGTTCCAACACAAGGCTTCCAGGAAGTCACCCAACTTGCATAACTTGAGTGAGGATTACATTCGAAGCTATGGAAAATTCAGCTGGTCATTTAACTACAGAGAGATTGTTTTTCCTTCAATTATGCGATACAATTTTAGGTTTTCACGAATTTCTTATAAAAAATGAGTATTTCTCTATTGATGCCCGCCAATAGAAAAATATCAACTGTATGTCAATTTTTTGATCTAGAATACAATCTCCAGTAAAAAGGAGGTAACGGAAACATGATTGGTTCTTTTATTTTTAGGTGCGCGCTTATTGGCTACTATTAGCATAAATCTCGAGGCCATTCATTACTTTTCCCGAACAAAAAATTACATACACCTCGTACTCAAACGTCCTGACAGTCACTCAAACGTCCTGACGGTTACTCAATCATCCTGAGAGTTACTCAAACGTCCTGACAAAAATTGTCAAATGAAGCTAGGCCGTTCAAACTATTTGATTAATGTACTAGTAGTAGCCTACTACTAGTACGTTTCAGGACGCGTCCTCACGTCCGGACGTTTGAGTAGAAAACAAATTTCGACAATAGGAAATTCTTTTTGAGAGTAGAAAAATGATCGAAAAAAAAGTTTTTGGCACTGTTATTTGGATTCTTAAAGGATAACTTTTTCACAAATGTGCCCAAAAAATATTAACGAAATGACTCTATAACTAAGGTCAAGAAAAGACTAAACAATGTTGTGCCAATATAGATCTCCACCCCGAATGCAGACTGGGGACCTGATTCAAATGTTCCTAATTTTTTTAAAAGCCACACATAAAGAAAAATAACCATATTCATATTTGACTTTGCAGTAAACATTTATTGGGCTTTAGTTTTAGATATTTTTGCCGAGTTAGTCTTGCTCTCCGCAATTAAATGAATGTCGTTTGATTCTAGCTTTAGATAGTGAGCTTGATTTAAGCTCCGTAAAATTCTCGATAAACAATTCAATTCAGACGGACGACAACAATAATTTGTAAATATATTTAAAAGATACGCACCATAATGTGTAATCGAAAGTGAACTATAAAAATGGTTGGTCTAACGCAAAAAGTGACCAATTATAGCAAGCTATTACTCATCGTCTCCTATCATTTTGTAAGGAAAGCAAAATCTGAGCCAATCAGAGACGCGTATTTTTCCACGTTATTTGCGGTGAGCCCCGAGTGGATAGTACAATCCAAAATATATATTAAATTATTATAACGACGTTACGAGTCAAATAAAATGAACTTGTCAGAAATACGTTAAGGATGTGGGGCACGATAATTGGCTTCTTTTTTACACATTTTCAAGTGAAGTTTCTACTGAGAATTTATTTTTTTCCAAATACGTTAGTACAACTCTTAAGGAAGGTGCCAGTACTATTCAGAGCATCTGATACCTCAACCTACGCTCAAAAATGGTTTTTAGTAGGCGTCCTAAAAAGCACTAAAAAGCCTACTCCTCATTTATCTCTCACACTTTTTATTGATATTTGCAATTTAGAATGTAGATATAAATACTCATCACTAAACGGTCGCCTTTTTTCAAATTTTGCCTCTAGTGGTCAAAACAGCGTTATTTGGGAGCCTCACGCAAAAGGCCTATTCCTCCTTGAAAATATGTAGATTTTTTAATTTGTGCTCTCAATTCACCGCAAAGGCTGAATTAAAGTTTTAAACGGTCGCCTTTTTCCAATTTTCTCTCCAAGTTCAGGAACGACTTGTGAATTTCTAGTTTTTTGGGAAATTTTGAACTATAAATTTCTAAAACCTACTTTTTTTGGAAAAAATTCAAAAATTCAGAAAAAATCCTGGCTTTAAAAACTCAGTGGAAAATATTTCTACAAAATAGGGCAATCAGGAAAAGTTTTCTGGAGAATATACGAATTTCACTTTTTATGAAAAAAATCTCATCAACTTACTTTTTTTTTGAAAAAAATCAAAAGTTCAGAAAAACGCACCTTTAAAAAAACTCAGTGGAAAATTCTCTACAAAAATGGGGTAATCAAAAAGTTTTCTGAGAAAAATCTCAAATATGTGCCCCACATCTTAAAGCTCATAAAACAAAATGTCGCATGAATACAAAAAACTTTAAGTCACGTGACCCTGAAAACGCGCTCATTCGCCAATTCAATTTTAAAACTGGATTAAAATAAAATTTAACTTTTAGCATCGACCAGATTATGAATAATTCTAGAAAATAGCGGGTGATTTGAAAAATATATTTATTGTCGTAAATTGATCATTTTTTGACATTGAGAATATTAAATTCAAAAAAATACATTTATCATCGTAAATTAATTTTATTATCATGATTATGAAAATTCATTACTTCATCATAATTTTATTGAGTATTATGTTTTCGTGGTGAAAATTAACACATAATTCAAATTGGAATTATGTTAGCTGTTTCTACATACTGCTCTTGAAATCTCCATTGATAAAGATACCACTGTAAATACACAAACATGGATTCAAAAGAAAGCTGGCAGCCTAATCGTATATTTTGTGCTAATTCTGTTTTTTTCTTTTGATTTTTCTCCTCGATATCTTCAGATTCTCCAGAATTGTTTTCTTCTGAGGCCTTCCATTTTACAGCCCGGTTTGTAAACCATAAGAAATAAATGATAGAAGGTGATGAGACAAATAAAATTTGAACTGCCCAAAACCTATAAAAAACTTTATTTCAAAATTATTATCATTTTTCAAAATAAAAAATGTCACATTATGTTCTTACAGAGGATGTGACTCACATTATGTGAGCACATTTTCTGATTTTTATATGAAAAAATATAGAATCTTTTTTAGCCTTTTTCTGATTTTATGGAAATATTTTTGTAAATTTTTTTGTCATTCAAAGTCCAAAAATTGTATTTTTTTCGAATTCTCAATAAAAAATCAGTGATAATCGCTTTTTATGAAATCGATTTTAGTTTCTTTTTGGCAGCTTGCGTGATAATCATTTCTTATTCATAAATGAATTTACGACATGTTTGCAAACCATTTATTGCCATTTGCCACAAAAATTTATGAAATATTATTTTTTCGAAATAACCACAATTAAATTTTCTGTGCTGGCCCATCACTTTTGATAAGTTTCAATTTTTTTGTAAAAAAGCTCTTTTTTGAGATCATTTTCAGCATTTTTATAAGAAAATAACTCCTGTGAAGAAAAATGTGAAAAAAAATTTGTATCTGAATAACTTTTGAATAACTCAAATTGAGTTACTCAATAATTAACAATACAATTTTAATACTATATTAGGAGGGTGAGATAACGCCAGAAAATTGCACTATTTTTCGGAACGCTATGAGAAAAATTATGTCAGTTTTTATCGTAAATAAAAATGCTTATTCATGAACAATATATTGTTATTCTATTGAGCAAAATGAGTATCCGTTAAAATATAGAAAAAAACAGTTATCCCGGGAACTCCAGTTCGAACTTAAGGGAGTAGCGGTCACAAAATGGTTCTTTTGTTCTCCACTTTATCAGAATACTAAACTGCTTCGAAACTTCTGAGAATAGCAATTTGGTAGATCTATTCCTAATCTACAAAAATAATTAATCAGAATAATTTTTGACCGACTCTGGTGACCACCATACAGCGAATTCCAAATCAATCTCCTAGTGCTCGCATACGATTCACTCAAACTTGGCATGAACCACGGAAACACTTATGGTTGTAATTTGATGAAGTAGATTTTTATGTTTTCAACTAGTTTTTTTTAGAACTGCGAAAAACCGCCTAATTTCAAAGTTTTCGCTAATTAAAATCTATCTCCTCCTAGGTTACATTTCAGAATGCAGTATAAATTTGGGATAAGAACTATGTTTTTGTTGTTTTGATGGTGCAGAATTATAAAATATTTTCTTCAATTCTAGAGAATCGCATTTTAGTAAACCGGATCTGAAAACTCGTCGGATTAAGTCGAAAGTACCATCAAATTAAAGATTGGGTGATGCCGAGAAGAAAATCTGCTTACTGTACAGCTTTTTAATATTTTGAGTATTCTGGTCGAAAATTGGGTTTCAATGTTTTCCAAAAAAAATTACTTAGAAAAATTCTCAAAAAATGAAAATTTCGAATTTTATTTTTTTTTTAATGAGTTTATGCTTTCTGAAGAAAAATAAAAAAAACTTTTTTTTTTAACTAAAAAATCAGGAAATCTTAAATTAATTTAATAAATATTTTAATAAAGTGTACAAAATAATTATATAAGATAAAAGTAGTGCTGCAATTCTCATTTTTTTTGCGATGGGCCAAGTTATACAAAAATCTCCTTGCAAATGGGCCAAATTGAAGGAAGATTTATGCTTTTGCCTATTTTTCTCACTTTTTATTTTTTTTTGTAAAACCTTCTTTTTAAACTGTACTGTACACAAAACCCATTATTCCTGTCTGCAACAAAACTAAAACACAAACAATTGAACTTAAATAAATAAACAATAAGAAAAAAAAGTGTTTCCTAGCACTGTCGCGACATGCCGTGCTATTTTGACGCCCAAAGTACCCTCAAAAGAGTACGAGTCGTACTGTACGACCGCTACCCCCTTCACGCGGTACTAAATTATTGAGCAATAATCAAAAAATGACCTGATTGGTGAAATTGGATTGAATCTATTGAAGCATACATTTGCACAACCAGGGGTATTCGTATCACAGTGAAATTTTGATTGGTCATCAGAAAATATTTTGTCTCCAATTGATAAAACAACGATTACTCGAAATATAAATAAATGTGTGATCCATATTTTGCCTGCTAAAGAGAGGTTTATCATCTTATTTGTGTTTTGTGCGAGTTTTTACTCTTATTTTTTCGCTTAGGTCCTTTCAAAATAAACGATACTGAAAAAAAATCAAATAAAAAATACCCTGACGTGAATTGTAAACCTAGCTAAGGACACACTGCCGGACAATTCTGTCAATAATTTCTCTAAAACCGCCCAACTCATAACCTTTTGTGATCTTTTATTTGCAAAGAAAAATTTATTTTATTATAAAATCTGCTGAAAATACCTAAGAAAAATTTGAATATAAAATATTTTTCGAAATCTAACGAGGTCTTTAAAAAATATAACAAGTTCAATCATAATACTTAAAGAATCAGACATAAATTGCGAGTTTTATGAGCATTATAAATTCATCAATTGGGCAATTGATACGTCAAATTGCAGCAATGGTTGTTTCAGGAATATTTCAAGACAATTTCAGCCGATTTAGCAGAGCCAGAGAATTTATCAAATTATAAGTAGTTCATTATAAACTTTTATGACATTTTTATCCCCATGTTTAGACGGTTACAGGTCTAACGCGACCACCTTGGATATTTTGAATGACCGACCTTTTTAGAAGCAAGCCGTAATCAATTTTGGCAAAAGATGTCGCAAGCTTTCGAAATATAAATTATATTATATTCCCTTATTGCCCTGTCGTTAAGATTTGAGCCCTCAAAAACGCGGGGAGTGAGAAAATAACCCGGCGTTCAATAACAACTCAGTCGATTTGGTTCTAAGATAGCTCAAACTGTGCACAAATATCCAGGTGATAATACAATATTAAAATTCGTCCGAAGCAGACCATTGTTTCTAATTTTTATTAGACCATTGTTTCTATTTTTCAACAAAAACTAATAATTAAACAATTTAAGTAATCTTATATTTATTAGATAATTGTGCTCAGTTTGAGTTATCTAAGAACCAAATCGACTGAGTCGTTATTGAATGCCGCATTGTTTTTTCAATCCCCGCGTTTTTTAGGGCTCAAATCTTTACGACAGGGCAATAAAGGGATATACATTTGTTTTTATTCATTTATTATAAACTAGTTTCGAAATTTAATTTTCAAGATTTGATTTCAGTTATAATGCAAGTAAGTTCGAGTTTACAAAACAAAGAATTGGATTATAGAGAGTCAAAACGTTTTCGGAATTCTTGCAGAATTAGGATAAATTAAAAAAATATAAGTGGACCTATAGTCCGTTTTTAAGTCATTTTGATAATCCTACCTAGAGTGCCTTTTTGAGGCATTTTGAACTAAATTAACCTACTGTATTGTAAAAAATTATGAAATTTGTTTAGCGTATTTTCTAAAACAGTCCGGAAGCTTTCAGTCGCTTTTCATCGTTAATTGTAGGTCTTTTTATTCGGATATGATAAGCTTCGGCGAATCGCACTTTCGGTGATTATATCCCTTTATCACACTTATGTTAATATCCCGGTCCTACAATTTAAAAACACACTACGTTTGCTAATCAGGACCGGGATATTAACAAAAATGTGATAAAGGGATATTCGTTTCGAAAACCTCTTTGGATAATCCAGAACCGACTATGGAAATATGAAATTCGGGCTTTTTTAGGACAAGTAAATTTGTTTTTATTCATTTAAGAATAATCAGTGGCTTTTTCTGACCAAATTTTTAATCAATTGTATAAGTTTTAAATGTTCAAAAGGGGCTTTGCAAAAGAAAAATATTTGTTTCGACAGAATATCTAGTTCTTTTTCTAGAACAGCAAGATTAAGGGATTTTGAGTTTCGTTCTGCCTCTAGCTTTTTTTAATATCCTTTGGTGGAATTTTGGCGAAAAATGGGATCACTCTTCGGTATATGCATGACTTCAGAAAATCCAAGGATTCTGTGGTTCTGTAAACTTGAGTGTACTTACTGAAAAACGTCTGAAGCAGTTCAGGTTTCGAAGTTCAAGTTTATAAAACAAAGAATTGGATTCTAGAAAGTCAAAAAAATTTTGGAATTCTTGCAGAATTAGGATAAATTAAGAAAATATAAGTGGACCTATAGTGCGTTTTTAAGTCATATCGATTACGCAACTTCCTGGTCGTTTGCTAGGATGTTGGCCAAAATTTTAAAATAATTCGGCTTTTGAAAACAACTTATCCGATTATATTCTTAGATAGCTCAAACTGAGCACAAATATCTTGTTAATAATAACATAAAAAATTTGGTCTATCGGACCAATTTATTTTATCATTTTTTCTGAGAGTTCTGAAATTTTTCATTTATTAGTTTTTCTTAAAAAAATTGGAAGCAATGATGGGATTTGGACCAATTTTTGTATTTTATTATTCACAAGATATTTATTAAAAATTAACTTTCTTTCAAATATTTACTTATGAAAATCAGCAACATTTCGATTTCTCATTATCAAGCTATAAGTTTCACACACAGAAGTTTCAAATCTTACTAAAAATAGTTCAAAACAGTATTAAACATACACAGATAGTTTTCGGGCACCTCCATTTTTTGTGCTACACCACGTGATCATGGTTCTTTATGATATTTGAGATGTCAATCTGGAGCAGAATTTNACGTTCTACCCAAAAAAGTGAGTGGGCATTGCGAAATAAGATGCACATTTTGCTTTTTTTGAAAATGAAACTTTGAGCACTCAAAACAGCGCCGCCAAGTGATTGGACCAAAAAATATTTTCGACAAAAATTTCCAGCGTGAAAAACTTCCATATATCCCTTAGTTTCATGGTTATGGGACTTTTTTAACAGATAGCTGATTTTTTGCTCGGAAGGCCTAGTTAGATCGAAAATGATGCAAGTTTACGATCCGATACAGTTCAACCCACTCCGATACGATCCGATCCAATATAGTTTTTATTTTACCCCTCCTCGATCCGATCCAATACGATATTTTTATTCTTCATGCCGATCTCTGGGTGAGACCTTATTCTGCGATTCAGTTTGTAGAGCTCAATGGCGCCCCCAACTAAAAACTAAAAAACGTCTTAAAATGACCAGTGGACCCTCAAACTAAAAAAACGTCTTAAATGACCAGTGGACCCCCAAACTAAAAAAACGTCTTAAAATGACCAGTGGACCCCCAAACTAAAAAATCGACAAATATTATCCAGAGGACCCCCAAATCTAAAAACGATCTCTTTCGTGAAATCCACGACGTGGATCTCGAAGAAACGTGGGTTTTACTCTTAAAAAATTAAGTGGCTAATAATGACCAGAGGACCCCGTAATCGATATAGTACCTAAGTGGGACTCAATCAGATATCGATGAAAATGGAGATTAAAATGGAAACTTTTAAATTTATGTTTTTAACCTCCTATGAAAAATAAAAATCTTCATTTTTTATGAATCATAAGTTATGATACATATATATATTTCAAGAAATTGAAAATTATAGCAAGGATTATAATTCAATTTTTTGAAAGCGTATAATTCTGCTTTTTATAATTTTATAAGTTAGAAATTATTGCAAAAACTATTATTTGAAACTTGCTAAATTGACCTAATACTATGAAGCTTGTGCACTATCCTATTCCCACTTAAAGTATCCTGGATACTGTATCCATCTAGATGAGTTGGTGCTTAAGGGGGTAGTGTCTGTCAAAAACTTTTTCTGAAAGTGAGAGTTCTATACTAAATCGGCAAAAAAACGATTGGTGGTGGTCCCGCATCTCTGCGGTGCGCGGTTTTGGTGCTAGCGTAGGGTAGGAAATGCGATTTT
>SCLH01000400.1:632416-653629 GCA_004367855.1 Oikopleura vanhoeffeni | reverse complement strand
GTCACGTGCAACGGAGCGAAAAATGTTCATTTTTCCAATCGCATTTCCCACCCTAGTCTAGACTATCTATAGGCCTTCAAGTTTGCACGCCAGTGGTCGCTAAATGTAACTAAAATGAATAAAATTGTTTTTAATAGAACGACATACCCTTGAAAAATTCAAGGTCAATGTCAGGTCACCGCATCGGTTTATTTTATCACCAATAACTTTTTTAAAAATTTACTTCTTTATAAAAGTTAAAGCAACCATTGGTCGATAATCTTCACACTACGCCGCGGCCGTATAGTGGTGAATATACTTTTGCTTTTTCGCACACGCGTCTTCATATTTACCCAATGGTTTCAAACATCATAAATTATGATTCATAATGATGAAGTTGACTAGAAGAAAATGATTGGTTATATATTCAAAGTTATGCGGTTACTTTGAAATTGACCCCGGAATTTTAGGGGCACAAGCAAAATGGCGAAAAGTAAAATGTAGAATTCTGCATTTTACTTTTTTGGCCATTTCCATCAACATTGACGTATAATTTGTGAAGTAAAAATTGAAGAAAAAAGTGCAATCTGTATCATTAGATTAGGGCAAATTGCGATATTCAATTTTATCTGAATTTTGATAGCGCAACAATTTTTTCGCAATTTTGCTTAAAAGTTTCTCCATTTTGCTTTTACGCCATTTTGCTTGCGACCTGGAATTTAAGGGTATGGTCACCAATGGTGAGTCACCAATGGTGACCATTGGTGACTCATTATACTATGGTGGTTCCTAATTTGACATATCCCCGATTAAACATTAGCCAAACAGCGCTTCAAAGATATCATTCAGATGAGCCACTTTGTAGAACTAGCCTTCGACTTAAGAAAAAATATGCCATAACTTGCTTGTATGCAAACACTCTTTCACACTTAAGCGACACAAGAGCGAAACAAAATTTCAACATAAGCTGTATAATTAGTATTCAAAACTTAATACGAGCGCTTTTGTTGATAAGTGTTATATTAATTCCAGAATATCATTTTACCAACGGAACTCCATCTCAAAAACGTTTACTATCTCTATAGCGCTTGTTCAAATCTTACAAGAATGTTGTCTAGGTGATTGTCTTAGTAATTGCTTGAGTGATTACACACCGATCATATATAGCGGTCCCAATATCAAGCATCATTGCCTATAATCATACTCAAGACCATTAGTAAGACAAGATTAGTGGGATTCTAACACGCGCTTTAGAGATAGTTTTAACGTTTTTGAGATGGAGTTTCGTTGGTACTAGGATATGCATAACTACCGGTTTTTTGACTTTTTTCATCGGAAAATCTATTTCTGCAGAACCAATTTGGCTTACATTAACCCGATATTTTGTAGTTTTATTGGTCGAATTGACACAAACATTATTTATAACATAATTTTGGATAAAATACTTAGATAAAAAATCGAAAAACACAAAAAAGTTCGTATTTTTTTTGTTCTTATTCAGGTTGTTTTTTCTGTGAAAACAAAACCGATTGATTTGGTGAATTTTTATGACAAAACAACTGCGGAAAATGAAGGATCCACCATACGGTATGGTCCATATCCTCAGGAGAATTTTTTTTTAAATATATTTTTAATTACATACGAACACTAGTGAGCGAACTTGAGGTACCATAGATACGATACCTAGCTCATTATTTTTTTGACTGATTAAGTGTGGTTCCAGCAAAATATTATTGTGACCGGTATTTTCTTAACATTTTTCATAAAAAAACTTTCAAATCAAAATGATTTTGACAAAATCATAACTAAATAATATAGACTATATCCATCATGGTGCCCGGGTGACATTAATATCCTATTCCCTATTTTTTTAACAGGCAAATAGGATATTTATGTTACCCGAGCATCATAATCGATAAAGTCTATATCACTTTAGGAAGAAGGTTGTTATTTTTTAGTTTGATCTAGTTCCTTCGTACTACGTAACGTACATAATGTACTAGACCAAACTTGAAAATAACAACCTTCTTCCTAAAGAGTACAAATCCTAAATATTTGCAAAAATCTGAGCATTTGATTGGTTGATCCTTTCTTAACCTGACCAATGAAATCGGCCTATTCCGCAATCAAGGGTTTTGATTAGGTGCTGATAACATGCGTTGTTTTTATCATTCAAATATTTAGAATTTGTACTCTGAGGTCCGGTAATCCATATAACTTAATTTCACTTAAATCGTAAAACCTGGGGAAAATGTAACATAAACATCAAATTTCCCCTAAATCAAAGTTGATACATGTCATCGATTTTGAAATTTAAGCTGCTGCGCTGCCTTGATCTAAACCCGAAAATGAAATCGAAGAAACTGAATTTCAGTCATCTAAATGCTTTCAGATTAATTTCCTTATAACTTGTGAAGTCAAAAGACGCATTTATTGCAAAAATTCAATAAATTTCATAATATTTCACTATAAAATGTATTAAACTCAAGAAAATATAATTTGACCTTCAAACTTTGGGTAACTCAGCTTTGATCCATTATGTAACTGCTACAAAAATATAAGGACCTTGATAACAATTTTGTCTTCACAGTGAAGTTAACACTAATTGATTTGTTTATTTTGCAGATTTTACATTTTTTCATTATATTAACTCATAATGTGGGGAATGTTGAAATACTTAATTTTGCTTATGTTTAAATACATAATGTGGCATATGTTCGAAATTTCAATTTCCGCATACTCTGATGATTATTCATAGAAAAAATTGATCAATAATTTTCATTATGGGTTTTTTTTTCAAAAATTTAATTCAGCTATTTCAGCCAAGTTCATTATATATTGACAGTCTTCCTGTGTACACAATATCCTACAAACTTACTTTATAAAATCAAATGAGCCCACCATCAACCTAAAGTTTCTTCGACGAAGCCATCATACATTTCCAGTACATTTCCAACTTTGCTATAAAAGTTTGGAAGGAGAGAACATGCCTGTGGTACTTTGTGGCGCAATGGTTAGCGCTCCGCACTTTGGCCAAGGATCCCCGGGACTCGATTCTCATCTTTCGCAGTACTTTTCAATTTATAATTTCTCAAAAATCTTGTTGTACTGTATTACTGATGTAATTTTATTAATTAGTATTAGATTAACAATAAGTTAGATCATTTTGAGGAAGAATAAGGTATTTTTTATTGACTTTTCGTCTATTAAGACATTATTTATTTTGGATTCAGAAAATAAAGTTATAAATTTTCACATTTTTTTCTTTCATACAGTATGTAAAAAAAATTGTTCGAGACCAACAAGGGAAATTTCTCTGGATCAAAATCTTTAATTGGCAGGAAAATTACTTTCAATCCAGAGGAAATTGGAGCTTTTGGTCTCGAACAATTTTTTTACATACTGTATATCGCTCCGAAAAAATGTACCAATCTGCGGGATCGATGCCACCCCCTTAATACTTCCCAAAGAGAAACTTCCTTAAAATTTTGTTGGTTTCTGTGTTAAAAAACACAGCAAAGGTGGTGGGAGTAACTTTATTTTCTGAATCCAAAATAAATAATGTCTTAAATAAAGACTCTTAATAGACGGAAAGTCAATAAAAAAATACTTGATTCTTCCTCAAAACTTACTTATTGTTAATCTAATAATAATTAATAAAAATTACTTCTGAAATACAGTACAACAAGATTTCTGGGTTATTGTCATCAGACAATTACTGCTATTGATGAGGATCGAACTAGTATATCCTAGGCCAGAGTGCGGAGCGCTAACCATTGCGCCACAAACCCTTTATTTGGGCCGGAACCCCCTCAATTAGGGACAAACCCCTTTTTAGGGCCGGTACCCCTATTAGGGACGAAACCCCTTATTTAGCCGAACCCCCTTAATTGGAACAAAACCCCCTTAATAGGAACTAAACCTCCTTAATTAGGGACGAAACCCCCTTTTTTGGGCCGGAACCCCTCAATTAGGGACCAAAACCCCTTTAATTTAGGGCCGTACCCCCTTAATAAGGGACGAACCTCCTTAATTTTGGGCCGGAACCCCCTTAATTAGGGACCAACCCCCTTAATTAGGGACCAATTGATGCGTCATAACTAAAGTTCGCGAAAAGTTCAAATCAAAAGTTTAAACTACCGAGTGCCCAAAATTGGGCACTTAAAGCGCGCGCTTTGAGTGCCCAATTTATTGAGGCTTAGAATTGACAAAATATTGGGCACTTAAAGCGCGCGCTTTAAGTGCCCAAAAAGTGGGCACTCGGTTATTTATAACTATCAAAATGGCTTAGAAAAAATAACAGGTGTGAAATGGGGTCAAGCACGACGAACAAATTTTGGGCACTTAAAGCACCCCCACAAAAGTACCATCATCACTCAGCAATTTCACTGCACTTTTTTAAATTTTGATATCTTTCTTAATTTTCTAGTTCTGGCACTTTTGAGTTATGTCAAATATAATTTATTCAATGAGTAGAGTCCCCTAATTGTGATTTTTGTCTAATGATCAGTATTCTTTTCAACTTAAAACTCCCGCTTGTTTTCAAGCAAATATGTTTGAGGTTACAAAATATTAGGAGACGAGGGTTCCTGTATTATTTTTGTCTCAAAGAGGGGGGCCGAAATTCCGAAGACCAACGTTGACCAAGAACACAAAAAAAAGATGGCACAAAAATCACTTCAAGTAATCTAGGGGATTAAAAATTGTTCAGTCAAGCGTAGGGAACAAGGATCGAACATAGGGGTATAAGGGGTATATAAAGCTCTAAAACCTTTGTTTTTAAAATACAACTACTCGTCTTTAGCGCGGGTTGACAAGATGGTTGGCTAAAGTTGTACCAGAGTGTTAAATAAATTGTTATTTTCAAGGATAGATCTTTCCAATCTATGTTTCGTAATGGTCTTATCTTTATTGGTTCAGCTGTACGAAGCCTTGTAAATTCCAAAAATTACTTACATAACCCCCTTAAATCCAGCCCTCTCTACTAGAAATGTTCCACCTCATTATTGTGTACACTTTCAGGCCTCAGTATATAATGGGCAAAANTTTGTCTCAAAGAGGGGGGGCCGAAATTCCGAAGACCAACGTTGACCAAGACACAAAAAAAAGATGGCACAAAAATCACTTCAAGTAATCTAGGGGATTAAAAATTGTTCAGTCAAGCGTAGGGAACAAGGATCGAACATAGGGGTATAAGGGGATATATAAGCTCTAAAACCTTTGTTTTTAAAATACAACTACTCGTCTTTAGCCGCGGTTGACAAGATGGTTGGCTAAAGTTGTACCAGAGTGTTAAATAAATTTGTTATTTCAAGGATAGATCTTTCCAATCTATGTTTCGTAATGGTCTTATCTTTATTGGTTCAGCTGTACGAAGCCTTGTAAATTCCAAAAATTACTTACATAACCCCCTTAAATCCAGCCCTCTCTACTAGAAATGTTCCACCTTCATTATTGTGTACACTTTCAGGCCGTCAGTATATAATGGGCAAAAGCCAATAATACTTTATGATCTTAAATTCTGATCGAGTACTTAATGATAATTAATTCCGCCCATTTGAAAAAGCTAGAGAAAAAGCCTTGTAAGGTGTTTGGACTTCAAACTTTGGAGATTTACAATATACTTTCAAATTATCCGATTTTTCCAAGTCATAAAAAATTGGGAAAAAACTGGTCACGTTACTGACCGAAATTATGGATGGCGGACGGTCACTTGCCGCCTTATTTTTGATGACGAGCAAGGTCCGACTTTTTATTTTAATTATTAAAAATCTTTTTATGAGGCTGCTTTTTTTGTTTAAAATCAACAAGTGTCTTATTTGTTAGCAAATGCAGTATTTAAATGCAACACTGTATAATGCAATTCGTATTATTTATACTCCCCGAGGCATCCCTACATACTTTATTGTACATTGTTTTTGCCTGCGCGCAGGTAAGTCAAGCCGAACCAGTTAAGTTCGTAAGAATTGAAGTACAAAAGTAAGTGGGTCACATGAAAATGAAGGTTAACATGCTTGCTTGTGAACAGTGTATATCTAGGGCAGCTTGGTTGTAGGCGATGCCTTTTCCAGTGAATTTGTTTTTTCATTTTATTTCAAGCATGTACCTAGCATCCCACTTCAGTTAAATTTTGGGAGATTCTTGCTGGTATAAAAAAAAAAGGTACAGTTTATTTTGAGCGGTGGTGGGTAACTAGCAGAATAGCGATTCAAATCTTGAGGAAGTACTGAAAAAGAAGTTCCAATAAGTAGCCACATTTCCAAATGTTTATTTCCCAACTTAAAACGCCGGCTCATCTCTGAGTTAATATAAGTCGTTGATTTTTTCTATTGATCAATAAGTACTTGGACAGAACCCGATGACCGGTTAATACGAAAACATCCAGTGCGTAAATGAGAGAAACTTTTGCTTGCCTCAATGAGGCTGTCTCATTTTAAGGGTCTTTGGCAAAAGAATACTCCTCCCTGTATTATCACGGGAGGAAATCATTAGTTGGTAACAAAATGACAAACTAATTGAGAATTCCACCGCCTGAGTTTCCATTCGGATAAAATCAGATTATCTTATTAGTTTTTTGGTATTATAAAATTTTAGATACCTATGTCTAATTTTTTAGTTTTTTTTTTATAAATAGTTAACATTTCACTCAAGTTTTTTCCGCTACTTGAAAGTTTAAAGCTATTCATCAAATTATCTATTTTGTAAACAAAACCTCCTTGTTTTCACCTAAAAACTTTTCATTTCACTTTTGTTTCTTTGCTACTTGAAACTCACGCGGTACAATTGGCTTTGAAAGGACTACTGGTCGGATTAAAAGACTGATAGTTCAAACTTTCCAGATAAGTTTGACGATTTGGAATAAAGAATTTCAAAAGTGAAAAATGGGTATCGATGTTTTTAAGCTATCTTGAAGAGAATTTTTTTTTGGTCATTTGAAGACGTAGGATTTTTTTCGTTCATGAAATTTTTTGAAAAAAAATTGATTTTAAGGGGGTATATCTGGCAGATTTGACATATTCACGGTGATATATTCTGAAAACTAAAAGTTTGATTAAGAAAAAACCGAAAATGCTAATTTGTAGATCTATCCTTAATCTTGCGAAAAAGTACATCACAAATTATTTTTGACCATCACACCAATAGGTACAGTATCGTAACAAGGTGACATTTTCAAATTCAAAATTTATCTCCTTCAGACGATCTTTTCTCGAGGGTTTTTGATCCGCGACTGAACAATTCTAGAACGCCAAATAACCAGGACAATTTTTTGCAATTTCAGACTTCAAAATCTATCTCCTCCGAGGATATATGTGCAAAATGGCTCAAATGTTTATCAAGTATTCCTAAGAACATATGTAAGAGATTATCGAAGCCTTTTTTGCAATTTCGAGCTTGAACTCGAAATATGATTTTTTTGGTCATTTTCCAAAAAATTTCCGAGAAAAAAAGTTCTTCGATTTTTTCAAAAAAAGCTCAAAAGAAAGCAAGTGAAACACTGATGGGAAAGTTGGCTTACGTCAAGTCGATATTTTGAAGTTTTAGTGGTCAAATTTGAGCAAACGTTATTTTTTAACTGCATCTTTTAAAAATACTTAGAAAAAAATCGAAAAAATGCGAAAATTTCGAAAATTTTTTTTGATGATTGGGTTAATTATCACTTAATTATCACTTCGTATCAATTTTGAGCATTTTTAATGCTTCTAAGGCCTTTATTTAATCAGACAGATATACCTCCTTAAGGTCAAATTTTCTAAATTTTACGAGGAGTGCGGAAGCCTGTTCTAGCGACCCCGTATAAGGAGCTAGAGCGCTATTTTTTGACAAGTGAAAATTAAGCGTTTTTTAGGAAACTGTTTTTTTGGATTAGGGCCGGCGATCATGTGGTCGACCTTAAATAAGCGGTCAAAGTTCAAGGTCAATTTCAAGTTCATCGTAAAGACTTGAAAGTACCCTCAAAAGAACCGGAAGGGTCGACTTTTTGATGAACGTTTCAGCATTTATTGATCAATTACGTACTGAAAGGTCGCTAGAGCGCAAAAACTGGTCCAATTTCGGACATTTCACACTGTGAAATTCACAGGGGGTAGTGAAGCCAGTTTTTGCGCTTTAGCGATCTTTCAGTACGTAATTGACCCATAGTTGCTGATATGTTCATCAAAAAGTCGACCCTTCCGGTTCTTTTGAGGGTACTTTTAAGTCTCTACGATGAACTTGAAATTGACCTTGAACTTTGACCGTTTATTTAAGGTCGACCACATGGTCGCCGACCCTCATCAAAAAAATAGTTTCAAAAGAAACGCTTAATTTTAACTTGCCAAAAAAATAAGCGCTCTAGCTCCTCATACGGGGTCGCTAGAACTGGCTTTTGCACTCCTTGTAAAATCTTGAAAATTTGACCTTAAAATCTATTTTTTTTGAAAAAATTTTACCAGCGAAAAAAAGCCTACGTCTTAAAATGACCAGTAAAAAACGCTCTACAAGATAGTTTAAAAACATCGATACTCATTTTTCACTTTTGAAATTCCTTATTTCAAATCGTCTTTGCATTTAACTTGCATTTTGATATAAGTGGAAATGTTTTGGCTTAAATAAAGAAATTTTTTTTTAATTAGAGTATTTTAGGTTTAATTAAGGTATTTTAATGTTTTGGCTTAAATAAGGAAAAAAAGTTAAATTAAAGTAGTGTAAGTTTAATTAAGGTATATTATGCAGACGCGTGTTTAGGAAATAATTATTTGTCTGCGTCGAAATTAATTACGTGTTCTTTCGGTTTGTGGGTCATCGTTTGACTCTAGCTCCACAAAAAAGGCGGCGTCTTAATTAAACTCACTAATTTTTAATTGGAAGATAAATAAAATGCTATAGATGAAAATACGAATCGTATTATACGATCCAAATCAATAATAAATAAATTAAATAACCATTAATTTTTAAAATGATTTTGAAAATTAATAAAGGAAACTTTTAAATAAAAATAAATAAAAGAACTTTTAATTTCGAAAATTAATTAGAAAATACAGGGGGGCCCAATATTGCCGACCCCATATTGCCGAATTTGCCCCATATTGCCGAATTTAACCTACGCAAATCACCATTTTCAGCCAAAATAATTCCTGTTATAAGGCCCCCAGTACAAAAGAGTTTCCCCATATTGCCTAATTTTTTTGCGAAAAAACTTTCGGCATTATTGCCCCCCTTGTATGATAAGATAGCTAAAGTTTCCCTCTGCCACCTCCCGTGTCTTAGGTTGACGTCAACTTTCACGTTGAAATTTCCAAATCTACTTTTTGAAATTTTTATTTGATTGCGTTTGGTTTGTTACTTTAATTTCGAGACATATTTTACTGTATTTGAACCTATTGTAAACACTTTTACAGCTGAAAAACTTTTCAAATTATGAAAGTTATTTCGAACGCCTACGCGTTTTAGTAAAAAATTAGTATTTTTAACAGAAGAATTTAATCCTGTTAATTATCGGCTCTAAGCTATGATGTCAAAAGTCTCTCTTTCGCTATATTGTCCCGCCCATAATGTTATGCGCGCTACCCCGGTGGCGGCCCTAGTCGAGCCACCTGACAAAAACACTACACAATAGTAAGAAACATTACAGTTAGAAGTGTGTGCAAATTAGTGGGAAAACATATATAAACAAATGTCAATTATTTTTATTTGGAATTACCGTGAAGTTAGAAACTCTTTAATATCAAATGTTTCATTTCGTCTCCAAAAAATAAGCCGATTATTGTACTAATTGAAATATTTGGTGTCAAATGAACAGAGTTTCATGATAATCAACATATAAACTGCATTATAACATAGGTTAAGAATGATAATTTCACTCTGTTAAAAGTTTGAGCGATCAAACTCTAGAACGTTTTTTATTTAATTTTATGATTTTGTTAAAATACATTTGCAAATTTTTTAAACATCACTTCATAATTTTTAAAATTTATTTACTCACTCTCGTTAATTATTATCACATTTTAAAAGTGATACTATATTTATCTTATATTACTCGACTGTACTCAATACGCAAATATAATTATAATAACCCATAATTAGCATCGAATTAAATAGTCTCATATTTACTTTGCAAAATAGCAAAACATTTGCAGGGACAAAATCAAAATGTAGGCTTTAAATATAAAAATAGGCTTTAAAATAAAAATCTGTAAACAATTTTTTCTTTAAATGGACATTACGGTTATACACGGTTATATCACGGTTTCTAGAAATTATAAAGAGTCAAATTAAAGTGAATTATGAAATACAAAAATTTATTTGTTATATTTATAAACTTTATTTAACCAAATCAATATTCACCTTTAAGCTAAATTGAATAATCTCAGATAGACTTATGAACGTTAATTTTCAGTGATGTTACAAAATGAAAACGAAAGTGTAAATATTAAAAATATAAAAACTGAAACCCAGAAGATATTAAATTAAAATTCTCTGAGTATTTAAATAATAATATTACTGCATCTAATGCGGCGCATTTTTTCGATAATAATAAAACTTTATTTCAAAGATTTTAGGAAAACTGTACATTAACTGTAAAATTTATTATCAAAATCTAAATGATAATTATAATTTCAAAAGTTTCTTTTCTTTGTAAAATTAATTTTTTCCTTTTAAGAAAATGCTTATTGCTAAAATCATAATAATTGAACTTTTGAATTTTAGAATTTTTTGGAAATTGCTTTATAAAGACAATTATTAATTTATTCAATAGTTTCAATAAATAAGCGCAGCAATGATAATAATAATTTTTTCATCTTCTTCTTTGCAGATTAGGACTGGACATTATGGGTGGAGCTTTCTTGCAACAACTTCCCTTCAATGGCCTTGCCCTGGATGGAACAGAACCTTGAGACAGTTTGATAAGTGACATGGCGATTATCTCCAGGATATTTATATCCATTGCACTTAAAGTGATAACTTGACAGGACCCGGAGGCAGTGGATTTTCTTGCAAAAGTTATGCAGCGATAAAAATTAATTTTTATTTTTTCTGCATCTGTCTCCCTTCTGTGATACAATTTTTTCTGAATCAAAGACATTAATAAAATGCAAATTACAAACAAAAAAAATAACCTTAAATTATAATTCAGGTTTTTTTTATTACGTTATCTAGCGTTCAAAAACAAATTCCGAGATATATTGAAGAATAACAAATTTATGTTTGCAATTAAAGTTCTACTACCGACAAAGAATGATTATAAAGTTCAGTGAAAATGAGGTCAAATCGACATTTCTCCCAATCATTATTAAAAAAATTTGAATAAATATTCAATTAAATAGTAAATACTGATAGAAGTTTATGTACTGAATTAGTTCCCGAGCAAATAGTAGCACCGGTCAGATTTATTTTTAAACTGACTAAATAATTGAGAAATGATAATTTTACTGTTTCTTGCCACAGTAATTGGGCAAAGCCGAACAAGATACTCAAGAAAAGTAAGTGACAAACATTTAAGGTAAAATCATTCACAGATAATGATGAATAATTTGACACATTTAAAGTCATCAAAATTTGAACTTTTATAAAAGTTCAAGATCGCACCTATAAATAAATCGATTTTTATGTGCCGTAAATTATATATGTTATTACAATAAGTTTTGCGATTCGCAATAACAAAATTTTTTCTGATGGTAAACCCTTATTTTTTTACGGTTCACTGTAATTGATTAAATTTGGAGGTTTTATTTTCAAGCAGAGTTTTACATGCGAAAGGGTAAGTTTATATTTATGTAATCGATTGGTTGTTGATCCGAAATAGATTTTGAATGAGTTTCACATCTTTGAATTCATCAGGATTTTGTGAGAGAAAACTGTTGATGCTTCAACGTATTTAAACTTGGCAGCACAATTAAATAAATAAGATTAATTAAAATAAACTTGTTTTGGTAAAAGTTTTCGTTTTCATTAAGGGGGTTGTCCATGCAGATTTTTGTATTTGCTGGGTATTTCTCACTGCTTTTCAACGGTCTAAAACTGTTGTTTGAAATGTTTAAACGTAAAAAGAAGACAAAATTATTGTTCCAAGAAAATTTGTTGTATGAATAAGATAAATGAAATCATTTTTTCAATCGTAACAAACTCGTAAATCATTATACGAAAACGATTTTTGAGACTGTTAGTTTTTGCCCAGCAGCTAAAAACTCGCATAGATGATATTGAAATTAATTTTAACTTTCTCAATAAGTTCGAAACTAAGTAGTCGTCAATCAAACGCGAAGAAAATTTTCCGTCTACGTTCAGGTCATTCGTAAAAATGAAGAAAACTGTTCTCGTAATTTGCGATACCTGGCTTATTTGGTTTTACAGAAGATTCACCGCATAAAGACCTAACATATGTTGGGATAGAATTTTTGTTAATTTGATTTGTTTATCGTTTATCAAAGGTGCCGCGCACACTGAAATTTTTTTGTATTTTTCAACATTCGAATTTCGGATATAGATTCTTATAGACTATGACGCATTTTAATTAATTGCAATCGATTCACAAGACTCGGTTAACTCAGAATCGGTATTCTTTTTGTTTTTTTTTGCAACAAAGAAACTGCATGCCTTGAGTAAGAACCTTAATAAATAAGAATTTTTTGTTAGTAAACAGTACTTGAGATTTTTTGCGCTGATTTTCGAAGCGATAGCACAACCGGATGGCGCCAGCCCAATATCACCGAATTTGCCGAAATCGCCGAAAAAAACCCTCGCAATTTAACGATATTTAGCTCAAATACTTTCAGTGCCAATATCGCTGAATGTGGCAATATCGCCGAAAATGCCCAATATCGGCTAATTTATTCAAGATTTATTTTAGAAATTACTTTATGGGCGTCATGAATGACAACATTTTTACCCAATTTACCCAAATTTACTTTTTATGACTTTTATTTGATTGCGTTTGGTCGAGTAATTAATTTAGGCATTTTGGTGATTCACGTCATTCGAACCTATTGTAAAACGCCTTATAAAACTGAAAACTGTTCGACTTATACGACGTCATTTCGAACGCTAACGCGTTTTTCCATTTTTAAACAAATTTTTTTTATTTCTGTCCCCATTTCGCCAAAATTGCCAATATCGCCGAATTTTTCCGGCAAAACTTTAGGCGATATTGGGCCCTCTGTATATCAATAAAACTTCTTAATATCCTTTTCGGAACGGAACTCCATCTCAAAAACGCTTACTATTTCTATAGCGCGTGTTCGAATCCCACTGATGTTGTCTTAGTGATTATATTGAATATGATTTTAGGCAAAGGTCTTGATAATGGAACCGCTAAATTTTATCGGTGTGTAATCACTCAAGCGATCACTAAGACAACATCAGTGGGATTCGAACACGCGCTGTAGAGATTGCGTTTTTGAGAAGGAGTTCCGTTCCGAAAAGGATATACTTCTTTTCGTATTGGTAACGTTTTGAATTTTTCTAATCATTTTCAATAATGAAGATTTTCTCACGCAGAATTTGGGACGCAGAAAATTTTTGAACTTGAACTCTAGGAAATAAACAATAGCTCAATACTGAAAAAAAATATAATGCCGGTCGTTGTTAAAAATTAGGGATAACATTGATATGTTTGCGCACGTCAATAAATACGTCTTTTTAAATACAAGAAAAACTGTCGTGAGAACTTTATCTAAAATCCAGGAAGAGGAGCCCATTTGTTGTTAATTTTACTAATTTTTTTGAATTTTTAAATAGCGCTCCCTTTCCGGATTTGAGGAATGCCTTTTATGGCCAAACAAAATAAATTTCATAAAATAAGACAGTTTTTAATGATTGCAACGTATTGAACCTTATTTTCCTTTACATTTTGCCAATGAATTCAACAATTCCCTAATTTATCATACTTATGAATTTCAGTATCATAAAATCTGGGGAGATTTACCTGGCTTTGACATTCCAAACCGAAATCATGATCGATCCTCTCCTGATTATCCGACATCATACAGTTCGTATAACTCAGATCCATATGAAGAATACTTTTATGATGCGCCCTTGGCTTCAATTGATGCCCACAGCATGTCTGCGCAGAGACAAACAATATTATATAGAAATATACCAATTGTTATTAGTGGACCAGATGAAACTGTATCACGATATGAAAACCAGAAAAATATACTCATAGTCAAGTGATTGGTAAAATTCATAGAAATGAAAGATAACTTATTTTAAACACGATTCTTCCTCAGCAATTTCTCTGAGTTCTCTATTTAGCCTTTCAAGGCTACGAACTCAAACTTCCTTGGGACTTTAAATCCTAATTCGGAGATAGACTTCCGGCTTGTGATGACACAGCAGATGATAACATTAAATTATAGATTTTGATCATAAAAATATAAACTGATGGTTCATTATTGTCATTTTTTTAATATTTGCAAATATGCTCTAATCATTAATGATTGTACAGTACAATCATTAAAAAAAAATTGTACTTTGTTTTCAAAATCATTCTGCCTGAATCTCTCGGAGAGCGTTTTTTGTTAATCTGATTCACTCAATTGACTGTATTTCACTACACTTTATCCCCTATTCACACTTTTGTGAATATCCCGGCCCTGATTAGGAAACGTAGTGTGTTTTTTAGTAGTAGGGCCGGGATATTTACAAAAGTGTGAATAAGGGATATTATCAGCGCCTTTTTTTCGGAACAAAGATTTCGAAATCCAGCATTTAACTGTTACCCGGGCTATAAGCATATCGTAGATAATTGTATAGACCCACTTTTGCGAGGACACTTGATTTGACTCATATAGTATGCTGTGAAGGTGAAAATCTGATTATTTTTTTCTATTTATGCTCTATTGAATTCACGATAATTTCTTTATATGCTTTTTTTAATAATTTTTGTGAAACGTAATTTATATTTTCACAAATATATCCAATTCAAAGCAAAGAAAAGATTTGCCACTTCATGAAGATATAAGATGGACATGTCCTGTGAATGCTGAGTGCTTTATACGAGCTTTTACAGAAGATAATAAATCGTATGTTAATATTTTCGAAAACGACATTGATGGAATTTATATGCTGAATGTAAGTTTTTCAAAATAACTTCTGAACAAGGTTCATGAAACAAAGAAGACTAAGAGTGTAAAATGTTGTTAATTGATTCAGATCAAAGCTCCGGCTATATTTTGCGAGGCATATTTCAAAAAGTAAAAATATTCTTAATGTTTTATTTTACAATTAATAAATGTAAATAATGCTCAAAAATGAACTTTAATTGCTGAATATAAATATTTAATATTTTTTTCAAGTTTACAAAAATGCTTAACTACATGCAATTAACTTCCAATTTATACACCATAATGGTTCCAATTTAACTACTTCGATTGCAATTTAAAAAAAAATTGCACCTTAATTTAGACACCTTCGATAGAAACGTCCTTTATTCAGTATTTTTTCAATAGACGATTTATTAAGTAAAAATAATCGATCTGAAATAATCAGATTATACGAAGTAAGCTCAAAAGTGACAACTTTCATTCGGAAAAAAATTTCTATCCTAAAATTTTGAAGTGGCATAAAGTTAACCATCAATAGAAAAAAAATTGAAAAAAAGTGCAAATCTGTCAAATTGCACCGCCCCCTTTAAGTTAGTTATAAAACAAACTAGGCATATTTGGGAGATTTGCTTGTTTACAACCAGAAATATAAAGTGGAAACAAAATTATCAAATATTGAATGCAAAACAACGACAATAACAACCACAACAACAACAGAAACGACAACCACCACAACACCAATCACATCAACAACAGCTACAAAAAATTCAAAGAGAGATAAATTTAATTTTACAAAACCAACAAAAGTAATTGATGATAGCTCAAGGATAATCCAAGATTGTGCGTGTACATTTACATGCAACGGATTAGTTGGGTTGATATCAAACGTAGCTTTTATTGAGATACGATGCATTATCCATATGGAAACAGTCACAACAACTCGGTAGCTCTGTTTTTGACGATTCAAAATGATATATTTTTTAGTCAAAAATTTGGCCAGTCGATCTAGCGTACAATTGTCTTCTGATAAATATGCAGGAGTTTAGTTTTTAGTTTCTGTAATCACAGAAAGGCTAATTCACGAGAAATAATTTTTGGTCGGTAAGCCACGCTTTTTATAATAATTTATATGTTATCAACCCATATGTAGAAGTTACAGAACCATCTCGACTTCATGAATGTATTATTATGTGCCTAGGAAGCCAAGAAGACTGCCAACATGATATTGAGCAACACAATTACAAAATTCAGTTGCCAATCATACTCGAATATATTGGTAAAGACTTATTTTTCGATCCATCTTTTGACACGATGTCTGACAATAAAACTCATCACATAAATTATGACGAAGAGAAACCGAATAAATTAACCGAAAATAAGCAATTGAAATCAGATCTTACATCGATAAAATCAAGAAGAAATAACCTAACAACATCAACACTTGCATTAACCTCAACAACGAAATCCAAAACAATCACATTCACAACTAGATCAACAACAACGAAGATCGACAACAACAAAATCCATTACATCCACATCGGCAACAACGTCTGCAACAACAATTGATCAACAGGAACAACATCAACAGAATCACATCAACAACAACGTCCAAAACACCAACGTTCAAAACGACAGCAACTAAACAACAACAACAAAAGCCACAACAATCACATTGTCAGCAACAACAATAAATCAACAACAATCGCATCGAAAGCTAGATCAACGAAAACGAAATCGACAACAACATCAACAAAAACCATCACAACCACATCGGCCACAACGTTTACAACAACATCAATTAAATTAACAAAGTCAACGACAATCAGATCAACAACAACGTCCACAACAACAACTAAGCCAAGAACCACAAAAGCCACAACAACAACATTAGCCACATTCAAATCGACAACAAAATCGACAACAAATTCCCTGACAACAAGAACAAAATCAACAACATTAACATCAACCACATCGTCTACAAAAAATACAACTAAACCAAAAACAACGAAATCCACATCAACAAAAACACTGAAATTATTAATAAAATCTACAAAATCCACAACCACATCAACAACGTTCAAAAGAACAACAGCAAAATCAACGACAGTAACAAAAACTGAAACAGTGAAGTCAGAAATACAAGATTTCAAAGCCGCCATACATAAAATTTCTGAAGAATTTTTTCAAGAATCAACAACACTGCCCACAGAAACTACAGACTCTACCAAAATTTTAGTCAGGGATCGGCACGGCAATAAATTATACAATTCACGGGCTTATTTCAAAGAAATTGAATTAAATGATTCATTATAAAAATAAGTGTATATCCCGAATCAAAGTAACCAAAACAATTGAACTTATTTTGAAAGATGAAAAGCCATTAGACTGTGTGTCATTTGAAAAATATATGAGAAAAATTTCGGAGACCGTTTATAAACCAAATCGAGATGAAAAATCATGTTGTCCCTCCATACAACTGACATTTAATAAGTTTCCAAGGGCATCTGGATCTTATTTCAAAGGAGCTAAATTTGTAAATAACAGACCTTGGTGGCGATACGATCAGTTTGCTATTTGGCATAATGGTAAATAATGATAAAAAAATTTCTTAATTTTTAAAAAATTCACGAAATGGTTCCAAACCGCGGCGGTTCAACCGCCGCGATTATTATTGAATGAAAATTTTTTAGGCAAGTCTCATTGGATAATTGGTCTTTTCCGATATGTTCTAAAAAAAGAATATAACAAAGGATTCGCTTCTTCTAAGCTTCAGAAACGGATTATTAATATATTCAAAAGGGTGTCACAGTGGGCTAGCACTAACTGACTCACTTCAATTGTTTGGAAAGATTAAGTTAGTGTACGTCTCAGTTTGAGACGATATTATCACTCAATGTTTCACTTAGTTTTTAAGGCCTAAACAAAACTCACGTTTATATTTTGAGACTCACAGAAGATTTCCAAATGGTATTTCATTTTTTAACGGCCTGACGGACTGATCGAGCAATCATTTATCCTAAAGTGTATAAAACACTACATGCATATACACATTGATTTCAGGATTTGAGATTTCAAATTCCATGTTTACGATTATTTATGATTGTTGTTTTCGATAAATGTATAACTTTATTTGTTGGCATAACATTTCCGTATTTATTTAATCCTAGATCTTCCTTTTTTAAAAATTATTGAATCAAGTATGACATACAAGTATGACATACAAGTATGACATACAAGTATGACATACTTAGTATGTGTCGTATACTTGATATCTGAACCACGGGTTGGCACAATCGCATTGGAATCTGATCGGTTTCTCGATCCGATCTCATTTTCTTCTGAGTTCATCCGATTCGATTCAATTTCTCAAAAACACTTCGGATCCAATCAAAATCCTATCCAATTTTTGAAAAAAGGCTTTCGATCCCGATCAGATCAAGTTGAATTCTGAACCGATCCGATGAAAAGCCACAGATCCGATCTGATTCCTTTTTTTTTCCAAGAAATAATTAGATTTCATTAATGTTTCTTCGTTTCCTTGTAAATTTTATGGTGGAGTTTGAAGTTTTCAGTTGTTATTTTTGAGATCAAATTATTGAAATAATACCGCAGGAAACTTGTCGAAGGTTTTTTGTCTATGAGAAAATGTTGAAAAATACGGCAAAATCCATTAACTACAATTTTGAAACACCGGTTAACTCACACGGTTACGACAGGCTGGCCGCGGTCTGAAGCATTTCTTAGAAAACCTCATTATCAATAAAATCCGAGGAACCTATCTTGTAGCAAATTCGACACATATTTTTTATTAATTTCTCAGCCAAAAATTTTCAAAATTTTGCCCCTACCTCATTGGTCATAAAAACGCCCAAACGTAGATTTTGACCACGGAAATGCATTTTTGACATTAAACTTTTTCTATAAACATTTTTGTTGTTTCCAGTTCTTCAAAACTGTCAATTTTCAGACGTTGAAAAATACAAAAATCACTGATTTTTCACAAAAATTCATTTCGTTTTTAAATTTAAAAAAGTTGAAGTCTAATTTTTGTGAACAAAAGCCTCTCAACGACACCTATTTGCACAAAAAATCAATTATCGCATTTGATGGACAACAAAAAATATTGAATCAATTCTTGTCATTTTTCTGCCCGAAAATCAAATTATATATTAATTTAATGATAATGATACTGTACTTTGAGGGGGTGAAAGCGATGTTGCCGATTGATACATTTTTTCTGAGTATATCCCACTCTACTTCCCAAGGGGATATGACAACAAAAAAATGTTAAAATTTATTATTTTATTTTAATCTTCAATAAAAGTGTTCATTCGTGCAAACGTTTATATTTTTAATTATTGTGATCTTATTGTGATGAAAAATGTGATCTCATTTATGAGTTTGCATGCCCATGTAAAGAAATTTTATGATCGGCAGGACCCGACGTATTTGCTTAATTCACAGGATGCGAGAACATCAAATGCCCTCTTGCAATTCGAACATTGCTCGCATATTCTGTCTTGTGACGAATACTTAGAAACTCAAAAACTTCACTGAAGAAACGACCATAATTTCACTAGTCCGGTAAAGCGAAATTTGAAAACTTCAAAAATAAGTTCAAAATTATCAAGAAAGGATTCAGGTTCAAAAAGACCGTGAAAGAACTGAAGCTTTCATGATAAGAACAAACTACCTTCTATAATGATCAGTTTGCCCACAAAGTGTTCAAACTTTTCTAAAATCCAAAATAAGCATTAAAAATGCAACCTCCTAATATACTTTTTTCGGAACTTTTGGAAAATTACACAAAAATATAAAATTCTAGTATTGTCTCTGTTAGTGTTTGACTTGAAACTTGTTAAAAAAACTTACATCTTTGATAATGACAATAAATCGAAACGTTAGATAACTATGCTTTTTAATTATTCAGCATAACTGAGTATCTGTAAAAATATCAAAAACCACTTTTCATTGGAACTCTATTTCCAACTAAACCAAATCTAAGATTTTTCTCAAAAGCCAATATTTATATTATTTCCAGACATTTTTGGGTATTATCCGCTAAAAAATTGGTGAATCATTCCTCACATTGACAACATTCCATAAAAAATTGCCAAAAATAAAGGAAAAAAAGCATTTTAGGAATAAAAGTTGACCTTCAATTGCGTTTAAATATTCAAAAATTTCTTGAATTTTAAAAGAAAAGACGCCTTTAACACTCGAAATTTTATTAAGATTTTTTTCTTAAATGAAATTTACATAAATTGCGTGTCAAATGACACTAACCGGTGTCACAAACAAGTGTTGTAAATTTCACCAGTAGTTCAGAAACGATATTCGCTTGACCATTCCATCGGACTTGATTTGCGGAAATTTTTTTTATATTTCTAAAAAAGTCGACAAAAATGACAAATAACCATTTCATGATTTTTCAAACAGCGGTCAAAAAATACGTAGACATGCACGAAAAAAGTTAAAGTCGCTTTTTTTGGTTTTTATTCGCAGATTTCAAAAAAAAATCAGAAAACATTTTCGACGAAACATAAGTGGAATTTTTTAATGCTTTGAATTTTTTTGAAAATTTAACAAATTAATATATTAAAGTTCAAACTCAAACCTTTCCTAAAATAGATAAAAAAAATTGAATGAGCTGATAAACATTTATTCTGGTTCAGCTAACAATAGTTAGCACAAAAAATAGACCAAATAATTATTTTCGTGAATTAAATTAACTCCACTCCAGTCTGCAAGTCGATCCAGCCCTCTTAAGGAAGTGGGTGCCGCACAATTTGAGCCTCTTTCGAGGCCATTTCCCGCCAAAAATTAGCAAAGGGTGATATTCCAAAAACATTTGTTACTAAACAGAACCAATCCTTCGCGTGGATTTTGAATTAAACAGTAAATGCTGATACAATCCCACCTACCCGACACCTACGCTTTTAAAAAAGGCTTCTTAAAAACACGCTATTTCGTACCTACTTCTTCAATTTCATCATTTTTATTATTTTTTTGCGTGAGGCTCCGAGAAGCCTAACAAATAATGCAAAATTGCTTTGTTTTAACCAATTTTGCTTCGCCGGTCCAAAAAACAGCCACAAAAAAACGAAACTGAAATTATTGATTTCTTATGATTTAAATTGAAAGTGCGCTCATTTGTTTCTTTTGAACGCTACCGAAGTTAAAAAAATTGCACCGAATTCTTAAAGTGTTTGTA
>SCLH01000400.1:604255-615413 GCA_004367855.1 Oikopleura vanhoeffeni | reverse complement strand
GGGGGAAAGAGGAAAAAGAAATTTATTTTCCCCAAGCCCCCCAAAATTTGTTCCAAGTTTTTTTGAAAATTTTAAAGTCGAGTATAAACTTTTTCCTATTTTAATTAATTTTCCAACAGTGGGAAATATTTTTTTGTGCAAGATTTGCATCTTGGGAAGTAATTTGGCAATAACGTGGGGCCTCAAAATTGGCTAAAGATGCAATCTTCATGCGAAAAATATTTTCACTGTTACAACCTTTGTTTCGAAAAATGATTGTTCATAATCGAAAGCTCAACAATATATTTGTAGTTTACTAAAAAAAAACATATTAGTATATCGTTCAAAACACCAACTGAACAATTTTTCATCTATAAATATATCTTATATGATTAGGGATGAAATTAACCAACAGATTTCCGGGTGACTTTTAAAAAATGCGGAATCCGAGCATTAATTGGCTGATCAGCCCTTATCAAATTTTAAAAAAAAAAAATTTCCCCCGAAAACCCCTTTTTTTTTTTTTTTTTAAAAATTTCCCTTTTGCCAAAAATTTTGTTTTTTCTTTTTTTTTTTTTAGGGGTTTCGATTTTGATGCTAGTATCTCCGCGTTGTTTTGTATTCTTACATCGCCACAACGCCGGACTTAATTTATTCAATCAGATTTTTTTCACAGCGCTTAACCAGGGATCGGGATTTTGCTGGTCGCCAGGAGAAAATTTTTGAAGCTCGACCTGGAAAAGTAGCCGCACTCTTTCCCGACCCGCAAATTTTATTCTGAACAATAAGTTCAATAGTTAGTTAAGACTATAAATCCGACCATTTTATAATTATTTTCAAATGATTCAACAAGAATGATTTGACAGGCATCGAAGTTCGCTTGGCTCGAAAATTTTTCACTCCCCGAATCGTTATGGCTGATTCATGGTCGGACGTTAAAACTGCTTGGTCAACCGACAACTTTTAAAAATTTTGGTCTAACATAATCACGAACGATTGTTGTTATAAAAGCTGAAATTGTTTGGTTCAGACAAATTTCGGAAATAGTTAGACCACCATGTAAACTGTGACTCAAATCAAAATTATGTCAGAAAAATAAAAATTTTGTTCAAAAAAAAAATTTTTGTCCTTAAAATTTTTGAATTATATCACATAATTAATTTGCTCAACAAACTCAAATTTTTGCTCATAAAAATCGTAAGGTTGTTCAAAAGAATAATAATTGTGATCAAAAAATAAACATCTGTTCGAAAAAATAAATTTTGTAAAATTTTTTTTGTTTGTTTCAAAACGGAATCAGTAAAACAGAATTTTTGTTCAAATATCGAATATCTGATTTTGTTCAAACAAATTAAAATTAATATTTTTTTTATAAAATCTAATTTGTTAAACCAAATTTCAATTTTAAGAACAGAAAGTTTCTCAATTTTTTTAGGAAATTTTGATTTTTTGAACACAATTAATATTTTTGAACCGTTAATTTTTTGATTTGCCCTGACTAATGCAAACGTAACTCTGCTTTAGAAAATACTGAATATTTTTGTTAACTTTGAAAAATCGGAAATAAAATTTTTAAAATATGAAAAAATGCCGATCAAAATGCTTCAAAATTTAGGAAAAAATAAAGTTAATTTTGAAATATTCTTTTAAATTCAACGGTCCATTTTTTTTTAAATTGGGTCGAAGCAATAAAATTTCAAAAATAACGGTCACTTTCCGAATTCGCGGTCTTGTTATAAATTTTTCAAATTCGCGATAAACTTTCTTAAAATTGCGGTCCAACAATCAAATTTCGGAAAATTTGCGGTCAATTTTGTAAAATTGCTAACAAACAATAAAAATTTTCAAAAGATTTGGGGTCTTATCAATAAATTTTCACAATTTCCGGTCAAATTTTTCCACCAAAATTGCGAAACAAACCATGGAATTTTCAAAATTTGGAGTCTTATCATAAAATTTTGAAAATTTGTTTTGTTTATTATTGTCTTAAAAATTGAAAGGTCAAAACCAATAAACAATTTCCAAAAAATACCGGTTTATTTCATAAATTTCAAAATTTGCAACAATTTTCAACCATTGCGGTCAAAACTATAAAATTCTCTAAGATGTCTGGCGGAATTTCATAAATTTTGGCGGTCTTATCAGCAAATTGCTTAAATTCGCGGGTCCATTTTATTAAATATCGGTCAACCATTTTCAATTTAAAAAATTAATTTGCGATCTACTTTCCCGGATACGTATCGACTTTTCTGGTATGGTTCGATATCGATACGTATTTATTTTCCGATATGGTTCGATTGACGATACGGATCGACTTTTCCCGATATGGTTCGATACGTATCGACCTTTCCGATATGGTTTGATGTGGATCGTATTCGGAATCGACTGCCCCCTTAATTTTAATCCTATTGGAATATGGATCGACTGCCGCATAAACTTAATCATATTGGATCGGATCGACAAGCCCCTAAATTTTAATCATATCGGATCGCATCGACTAACCTAAATTTTAATCGGTAATGGATCGGATCGTTCGGAAAAAACAATACGATACAATCTGATCAATACGACCAATCAGTTTTGCGAATCCCTGACACGCCCCCCTAAAAGTGATCTGAAAAATGTTTTTAACCAAATTGAACTTATGGCGACACTTATCCAAAAGATATTTAAAATTCAAACTTAATCACAAAGAGATAAGATTAATTTATTTCCGTACTAAAATTATATAAGCACAATTGTATGCCAAAAGCAGTGACAACAGATAATTAATTTAAAAAGCAATTTATTCCATTTTGTATTGGCTGTAGTGTCGTTTTCCTTCAAATATATATTCTATATATCTTAGATTGGAAATATCTTGGGTCTTTAAAATTCGCGTTCAGGTTTGACGACTCATTTTTCAAGCTCTTATTAGTCCCAATCGATTCTATCAGTTCTTTCATTGGTCAATCTCACAACGCGAAACAAGAGAACTAGCGATTTCTACCGTTCATGATTATTTTAACTTCATTTTCGAAACTGAAACTCAACCAAAGCAAGTGGACCGGAAAAATGGCAAATATATGAGGTAAATCCCGTAATAGAGAAAATAACAAATTGCAAAGTGACTTTTTCAGGATCTGATTCTAAGTTTTTTGGTTCATTTCTATACAACTTTTAATTATTTCACTTATCAAACATCGGAGCAATTGATGAAACTGGTCACACAGGGTGAATTTACAGGAGAGGCCAATATCATGAGGCACTTTTTGGTATTAATTCGGCCCAAACTTTTTTTTTTCGGGGCGATATTTTGCAAGTTTTGGGCGAAAGTGATAGGACGTCGTGGTCTGCGACTCGAAATACAGTTGTGATATTATTCAAGAAATTATAATACATATATCTCTACATGCGGAGCCTCCATATGCCCGGTCAAAAATCACCAGAAATTTTTTTCGGGAATTTTAGGATTTCTTGGTAGTTGAAATTAACTTCATGAATGACGTCATATTTCAATAATGAATTTCTCAAATTAGTTTTTGAAATTGTATTTGATGATGGCGTTGGTGGTGTACGGTAATTCTTCACATTTAGGTTTTTCATTTCAGTCAAATGTACAATTTTCAAACCTCTCTTATAAAATTGAAAAAAAACATTTCAAAATCATGAACTCATTTCTAACCGCGCCACGCGTTTCGTTTTTTTCACCTTAATGAAAAAAATATTTTATCCCATGTCCTGTTCAACGGATGAACAGCAAAATCTTTGGAAACGATATAAGTGTGGTGTAAAATAGGCATTTTAAAGGAAGTGGCCAAGTACTATTCAGAGCATCTGAACCTCAACCTACGCTCAGACAATGGTTTTAGTAGGCGTCTCTTAAAGTATGAAAAGCCTAGCCTCATTCATTTCTCATATTTTACTTGTTATTTGGCAATAAACTTCCAAAATTATAAAATGCGCTTCTCCGGAGCGGTAGCCAAATTTAAAAAATTTTGCCTCTAGTGGTCAAACACCTATTTGGTTAGACTTTTTCAACGCTTGTTTACCACTAGACCAATTTTTTGAACTTTTCTACCGCTCGAGATGCGCATTTATCATTTGAAAGTTGCATTGCAAATACAAGTAAAAATAATGAGAAATGAATGAGGAGTAGGCTTTTCAGTACTTTTAGAGACGAAAGTGCGATATTCGCCGATTGTTTAGGAACACTTCGTCGATATTGAGCTTTCCGCTGAATGTATCATAAATTAAATAAAGCTAAAATGCATATACATTAAGTTATTTCCAATTATAATTCTAACAATAACTATCGAAATTTCTAACTCATCAATCACTCCACATGCATCTTTGATCCCATTTCTATTGGAGTTATTCTCTATTGTCCCTGCCAAGGGATAATTCTCGTTCAAAAATTCCAAATATTGCGATGGCAATTTTGGATGTATAATAAATTGGGAGTGCCAACCTCAGATTTCCTTAGAATTTCAAAAAACGAGGTCTTATTTGAAAATTTCCCAAGTCGAAACCCCATGTCTTTTAGTTAAAATTAATACTTGTTTTTCATCTAGCTTAGAAATAAAAGAGGGTTTCATGCAAAATTCTGGTTTATAAATAGCTGAAACTTTAAATACAAAATTGAAAACTATACAGAGCTTTTTGAAATAACATACATTTCTTAACAGAAATAAACCAATTCGAATACATTTCGAACAGCCACGAACTGGAACCACAAAACTTTCAATAATTATAAGCGCCAGAGTATTGATTGATTAAAACGGCCTGAATTGAAATCTGGTCATTTTCGGACATTCAAAAAAATTATAGCAACACTATTCATCCTTGGCTGGTATACCCTTTAATCCGACTCTTTGGTTAGAATGCCAATTAACCTTGTGATTTTAACGTGTAGATTTTAACTTTAAAAAAAAGTGATAAAGGGATAGGCGCAGAATTGTGATTTCGGTTCAGAAAAGTTTGGCGATCAAGCATTGTGAAGAAACCCTACAAAATTGATGGCAAGTCATTGTCCGATTTATATTCAAAAAATAACATTTTTTGTGCCTGAAGCGGCTAAGATATAAACATACAGGGGTGCGGCGTATTCGTTATATTCGAGTAAGTTAGATTCCACGCAAAACCCTACGTAGCCTCTGCCGCAAACTAGCATTGAAAAATTCATTTTATTTTTCGTGTCCTGGCGTGGCGGTGTATGCAAAAGATAGGGCTTTTTTTCAAACGTTCCTAGATCAAGAAGATAGGCGTTTTAAACCATTTTCAGATACCAAGAATTCTTCCGGTCGGCGCGACAATGAAAATACACTTTTCAAAAACATGTTCAATTTGAACCAATGAAGTGGTTCGGTATTTTAAACATGTTTTCAAGTCTCGCAGGACCAATGTGGCCTTACTTGAAAAAATGGGCCAATATTATTCAATCAAATATTTAGTTCTGTTTCTAACTATACGCCCACCCCCCTGTTTTATCATATAGACTAATAATGATATAGTGCTCCAGAATTGTCATAAGACCAACAGAAATCATATCGGATTGATTTGCGTTTTTTGAAATTTTTATTTGTTTTTGTTTTTTTTGGGGTTTATATATTTTATATTTTTCTATAAGTATTTTGTAGCTGTTGACAAAAATAATTTTCGATTACCTTGTCTGATGTTGAAAATTTGGATATGCCGGTAAAAACTAATTTTGATCACAGAATAGTCAGTTTCATTTCAATGGTATTTTTACTCATCGTGTCTTCTTCAATTTGTAGGAAATTGGGACTTAAAAACATTATATTTTCAAATTCTAAAACAATTATTGCAAAAAGCTCGTGATTAATTAAGGCGGCGTTATGGAAAAAATCAAGTTTGATATTTAGTCACTTTGAGAATTTATCCTGGAGATAGATTTTAAAGGGTCCAAATTGGAAAAACGTTGGTTATTTTCCGTTTAGAACTGTTTAGTCGCCAGATAAATACAAATTTTTTCTCTCGAATATCGCATGGCTATTTTTATTATTTGTGTAAATTAGAGCAATTTGAAAATATCGTCTGGGAGGAGATAATTTTGGAAGCCAAAAAAATCTTTCTTGTCACGATTACTATAACTATCGTGATATTGTCATAAAAATCTTGTAATGTCTTATTACGTGGGAGATAAGGGATAGATTTACTAATAAGTCTTTTTCTTCTCAAAGGCTTTGGTTTTCAATATGTCACATCATTCATATCTATACCTACCTAAATGTTTTACTTTATTTAACTGAGCGGATCGTGGGTGCAGTTGGCATTTTTCGAACCACGGTCTCATTCGGTATATTTTCTTTTGTATCTGACCATCCAGCAACGAAAATTGATTGAAGCAAAAAAAAGTTTAATTACTATCTATAAACTAGTTTTGAATATCGGATCACAAAGAATTCAAAGAATAATAATCACAGCAAAATACCATAAATGTAAGTATTGTTAATATTATAATGTATTAGTTTTTGCCACTTTTCAATATTTCATCTTTAGCCTAATCAATGTTTAAATTATAACTTAGAAATGGCGCGCAGAAACTGCTAACCCTAGACTCAAGAGCCAAAAAGTGGCTTTCATTTTTTGAAAAGACCGGGAAGGAAAAAATAAACGAAATTAAGGTTCAAGTTCAAATCGCCCATGAGTTCGCCAATTATTCGAAAAAAATGATAGAAAATGTTGTTTTTTTGATGAGCCGTTCGAATATATTTTATATACTACTTGGTTTTTTTGGATGTTCTCTGAAATTTTTCTTTATCAGCTTTATCTCACAATTTAATTTTTAAACAACAAGGTCTAAATACTCAGTTTTTAGGAATTCTTGCTTGACCACTTAAAAGAAAAAATAATAATGTTTCTACTAAATGTAGAAACTTTTTTTATTTCTTTTTGTGTTGAAAAAGAGAAATTGCTAATGAAATGAGAAAGTGGGCGGAATATATGGGCGCCCAAAAGGTGATAAAGGGATATCATTCTCGATTCTCTAAGTAAAATTTTCATCGAACGAAATCAGAATAATTTCTGTCAGAATTCTCGCAATCACTATTTTAAGCAGTTTTCTGCGCGCCATTCTAAGTTATAATTTATAACATTGATTAGGCTAAAAATTGAAATATTGAAAAAGTGGCAAAAATCTTAATAATTATAATATTAAAATACTTTCATTTATGGTTATTTTTGCTGTGATTATTATTCTTTGTAATTCTTTGTGATCCGATATTCAAGAACTAGTTATTTGATAGTAATAAACTTTTTTTTGCTTGCAATCAATTTTTCGTGTGCTGGATGGTCAGATACAAGAAAAATAATACCGAATTTGAGACCGTGGTCGAAAATGACAACTGCACCCACGATCCGCTTCAGTTAAAATAAAGTAAATATTTAGGTGGTATGAATGAATGATGTGACATATTGAAAACAAAAAGCCTTTGAGAAGAAAAAATACTTATTAGTAAATCTATCCCTTATCTTGCGTAATAATACATTACAGATTGTTTATGACAATATCACCGATATTTATAGTATCGTGACAAGAAGATTTTTTTGGCTTCAAAATCTATCTCCTCCCAGACGATATTTTCAAATTAGCTCTAATTTACACAGAATACATAAAAATAGCATGCCGATATTCGAGAAAAATATTTTATTAATCTGGCGACTAAACAGTTCTAGAACGGAAAATAACCAACGTTTTTTCTAATTTCGGACTTTAAAATCTATCTCCAAGGATAAATTCTCAAAGTGACTCAAATATCAACTTGATTTTTCTCATAACGCGCCTTAGATTTAATCACGAGCTTTTTTCCAATATATTGTTAGAATTTGAAATATAATGTTTTAAGTCAATTTCCTACAAATTTGAAGAAAGACACGATGAGATTAAAAATACCATTGAAATGAAACTGACTATCTGTTGATCAAAATAAGTTTTTACGGCATATCCAAATTTTCAACTCAGACAAGTTAAATCAGAAATTATTTTTCAAGCTACAAAAATACTTATATAAAAATATAAAATATATAAACCCCAGAAAACAAAACAAATCAAAAATTTCAAAAAAACGCAAATCAATCCGATATGATTTCTGTTGGTCTTATTGGGCAATTCTGGAGCACTACATGTATATGATAAACAGGGGGGGTGCGGCGTATAGTTAGAAAGTTTGTCGCCAAAAAACTCTAACTATACCGTATAAAGTACGAGTATAAAGTACCTTATAAAGTACGCGTATAGTTAGAATTACGAGTATAGTCTATACGCGTAATTCTAACTATAAGCGTACTTTCTAACTATACGCGTACTTTTGAGAAAATGTACTCTGATTGGTCAATTTTGACAATATCTAGAATTTAAAATTGCGTTAAAATATCGTAAGAGTAAGAATTTTTGGTGATATTCAAGTTTATTTTTCGTTACAAATCTTCTAGGGTGTATAAATATAGTTTTATCGGAAAAAATTAAATAAAGTTAATTTTAAATAATCATGAATTCGAAAAAGATTTATCCAAAAATCGTTAAAATGTCAAGGAATCAATAAAAATTATGAAAAAAATGCTCACAGTAAATCACTCACAGAAAACCAGAAAAACTAAATATTTTGATCTGAATAACTATTGGCCCATTTTCAAGCTAGCCAACTTTGTCTGCGAGACTTGAAAACATGTTTTTAAAAATACCGACACTTCATTGGTCAATCTGAACATGTTTTTGAAAAAGTGTATTTTCATTGTCGCGCCGACCGGAGAATCCTGGTCTGACAATCTGGTTTAAAACGCCTATCTTTTGCCTATAACTATACACCGCACGCCAGGAACGAATAAATTTATTTTCAAATGCGTAGGTTTTTGCGAAGGCTTACGTAGGTTTTTGCGTGGAATCTAACTATACTCGTATAACTATACGCTGCACCCCCCTGTAGTTTATATCTTATCCCGCTTCAGGCACAAAAATGTATTTTTTTGAATATAAATTCGACAATGACTCGATCAATTTTGTAAGGGTTCTTCACAATGCTTGATCGCCAAATTTTCTGAAACCGAAAATCATCAATCTGCGCCTTATCCCTTTATCACTTTTTTTTAAAGTTAAAATCCACAACGTTAAAATCACAAGTTAATGCATTCTAACCAAAAAGTGATAAAGGGTTATACCAAAGCCAATGAATGTGTGCTATAATTTTTTGAGATGTCCGAAATGACCAGATTTCAAATTCAGGCCGTTTTTAATTCAATCAATACTTTGGCGCTATAATATTAAATTTTTGTGGTTCCAGTTCGTGTTCGAAATTTGGTTATTTCGAGATTTGTTTATTCTGTTAGAAATGTATGTTTATTCAAAAAAGCTCTGTATATTTTCAATTTATTATTTAAAAGTTTCAGCTATTTATAACCAGAATTTGCATGAAACGCCTCTTTTATTTCTAAGCTAGATGAAAACAAAGTATTAATTTTAATCAAAAGACATGGGAGTTTCGATTGGGGATAATTTTCAAATTAAGACTCGTTTTTGAAATTCTAAGGAAATCTGAGTTGGACACTCAATTTATTTATACATCCAAAATTGCCATCGCATATTTGGAATTTTTGAACGAGAATTATCCCTTGGCAGACAATAGAGAATAATCCATTAGAAATGGGATCAAGATGCATGTTTGAGTGATTGATGAGTTTTTTTTAAAATTTCGATAGTTATTTTTTTTGAGAATTATAATTGAATTACTTATGTATTATGCATTTATGCTTATTTATTTATGATACATTCAGCGGAAGGCTCAATATCGACGAAGTTTGTTTCCTAAACAATCGGCGATATTCGGCACTTTCGTCTCTAAAAGTACTGAAAAGCCTACTCCTCATTCATTTCTCATTATTTTTACTTGTTATTTGCAATTTGACTTCCAAATATAAATGCGCATCTCCGAGCGGTAGAAAATTTCAAAAAATTTGCGTCTAGTGGTCAAAACAGCGTTGAAAAGTCTAACCAAATAGGTGTTTTGACCACTAAAGGCAAAATTTTTAAAATTTTTCTACCGCGCGGAGAAGCGCATTTATATTTGGAAGTTTAATTGCAAATAACAAGTAAAAATGATGAGAAATGAATGAGGAGTAGGCTTTTCAGTACTTTTAGAGACGCCTACTAAAAACCATTTTCTGAGCGTAGGTTGAGGTATCAGATGCTCTGAATAGTACTGGCAACTTCCTTAAAATGCCTATTTTACACCACACTTATATCGGTTTCCAAAGATTTGTGTTCACTCCCGTTGAACAGGACATGGGGATAAAAATATTTTTTTCATAAGTGAAAAACGAAACGCGTTGGCGTTAGAAATGAGTTCATGATTTGAAATGTTTTTTTTCAATTTTATAAGGAGTTTTATTTGACTGAAATGAAATACCTAAATGTGGAGAATTACGTACACCACCAAACGCCATCAAATACAATTTCAAAAAACTAAATTTGAGAAATTTCATATTGAAATATGACGTCATTCATGAAGTTATTTCAACTACGCAGAAATCCTAAAATTCCGAAAAATTTCTGGTGATTTTTTACCGGCAATATGGAGCCTTCCCTGTATTAGATATAATTTATAATTCTTGATATACAACTGTTTTTGTGAAAGTCATTTCGCCAAAACTGCAAAATATCGCCGAAAGTGCCAATAATACCAAAAGTGCTCGATATTGGGCCTCTCCTGTAAATTTTACCATGTTGTTTGACAGTTTCATCAAAATTGCTCCGATTGTGATAAATAAATAATTAAAAGTTTATAGAATGAAACAAAAAAACTTAAATCAGATCCTTGAAAGTCATTGCAATTTGTTATTTCTCAGTTATTTACGCATTTACCATCATATCATTTGCCATTTTGAGTGGTCACTGCTTGGTTGAGTTTCAGTTCGAAAATGAATTAAAATAATATGGACGGTAGAAATCGCTTGTGGTCTTGTTTCGCGTGTGAGATTGACCAATGAAAGCACTTGATAGAATCATTGTGACTAATAAGAGCTTGAAAAATGAGGTCAAACCTGAACGCGAAATTAAAGACCCAAGATATTCCAATCTAAGATATATAGAATAGATATTTGAAGAAAACGACACTACAGCCAATACAAAAATGGAAATAAATACAGGGTTTAAGGTTTTTACTTTCTTTTTCCAAACTGGTTACAC
>SCLH01000400.1:510821-557643 GCA_004367855.1 Oikopleura vanhoeffeni | reverse complement strand
AGGAAGATCTTTGATCTCGCTATTCCATGAGACGGTTTAGTACCGCTCTCACCAACCATCTGGTTAACCGCGGTTAAACACGAGTCCCTTAGCTTTTTTCGAAGAAACAAGGATCTCAGAGCTAATATAGGAAAGTTTTGAGATTCGGTGAGAATCCGGAAAATTGTCTGAATTTTAGTAAATCTATTTTTTTTCGATTTTTGCCTCAGGGGTCAGTAATCAGGCTGAATATGCCGAAAAGGGGTGTTCTTTCGACGTTTTGATAAAAGGCTTTTTCTGTGGAAATGCAAGAAACGTGATTTTCGTAATTTAACAAGCCCAAGGGGTGATGAACTTCGAATCGGTCGTACTTTTTTGAATTTCCGCCTGATTGGCTGTAAATCGACATAAAAGTTCGCGAAATTGACAATTTTGAATATGAAAGTAGGAATAAGAAAATTTAAATGCCATCAAAAGATTCCTTGGGTACGGTTAGCTGGAAACGATATTAGCAACTATGGTCTAACTTCGAACAGAAACAGTGCTAGAGATCGAAAAATAATTTTGATGAAAAACTTTAATTTTTTTTCTAGAATCCGGTGTGTTTAAAATCAGACCATAGTTGCTGATATCGTTTCCAGCAAACCGCACCCAAAGAATTTTCTGGTGATATTTAAATTTTCTAACTCTCACTTTCATATTCAAAATTGTCGATTTCGCGCACTTTTTTATCGATTACGAAGCCAATCAGCGGAAATTCAAAAAGTACGACCCTTTCGATGTTCATAACCCCTTGGGCTTGTTAATTTCGAAAAGACGTTTCTTGCATTTTCACAGAAAAAACCTCTTATCAATGCAAAAAGAACACCCTTTTCGGCACATTCAACCAGATTGCTGACCCCTGAGGCAAAAAACTGAAAAAAAAAGAACCGATTCACATAAATTCAGAACAATTTTCCGGATTCTCACCAATCTCAGAACTTTCCTATATTAGCTCTAGGATCCTTGTTTCTTCGAAAAAGCTGAGGGACTCGTGTTTAACCGCGGTTAAAATTGGTAGGAGTGGTACTAACTGTCTTATGAAATCGCGAGATCAAGATAGATCTTCCATTGTTTTCAACAAATGTCCGTCTGCATTTGTCTAACCGTACGAAGCCTCTGAAATCCAAAAAATCACTATCACCACCCCCTAATGACCCGGCAGCTAATGAAATCCTTCATTGCAGCTGTGCGCCACAGAAGGCCCGATTATAATGTGAGAGAAATAATGAATTGATAATGACCCAATTGATCAAAACGGGCATCGTACTCTTGACCCCCTAAGTAAAAATGACCCCAACGTACTCTTAGTCCCTTCTCGGCTAGATATCGTAGGTTGACGCGGAATAAATTTAATTAGGAGATCAATAAAACGCTTGCTTAAATTAATATTGATACCAAAAAGGAGACCAATAATACGTTCACTTATTATTGATATTAAAACCGAAATCAAAATCAGCCAATCAGATCCCAGCATTAATCATCATTCGAATATGGTCTTCCAGTATCCTCAACTCCCAAAGTAACTTCATAGTCACGCTTGACCATTTCCGTTTTTCTGTATCATTTAACTTAAAGTCTAGAACATTTTTATTTTATGAGACTCTGGGAGTTAAACATCTTGAATGAATTTTTGTTTTATAATATTTTCATAAATTTGAATAACCATTCTGTCAAGAAATCACAAGGTAGTAGTTCCTACACTACCTTTTTGTTAAGAAGCCACGGAATAGCCGCGAGAGTCAAACAGAGGCACTCATTGTTTGGAACCAGCAATCGTCACATTTGTATGCAAAAGTTGATGAGGTTCCCAGTAGGAACTTCCCACCATTTCCGAAGACAATTTTGAAAATGAATAATATTTTTTTGAAATATAAATAATATCGAATACAAATCAAATCGAGGTAGTCATATTATAATATTAAATAATTTACTGAAATGGCTGCTTAGCCAAACCGTCAAATATAACCATCTTTGATGGATAAAATATGATAGAATAACTCATTTTAAATACAAAATGGAGCATTAAAGACTTGCCACAATCGTGTCGGGTTCAAAAAAAAATTTGGAATACCTTGATTATTGTCAAAATCATCAATATTCAAATTCCCAGTCAACTTTAATGAAATTTTCTTCATCAAAATTTTAAAGTTTGATTGTTTTTCTAAGGATTTAGGTGAATTAAGGTGATTTCAAATAAAGTTTCATTCAAATATAAAATAAAAATTAACCTGACCATTTTTCAGTATTTGAATAAGACAAAGAAGCTCATTAAGGGCCTTATTTGAACGCTCCCTTCAAACTTGCATTAACTGAGAAGGGTACGAGACAACTCTGCTCGTGTTTTCGAGCCAAAAAAAAACGTGCAGAGTTGTCCGCATCCAACTGAGAAAGTATCAAAATATGTGTTCAACACTTTGTATCTCCATGATAAACTTTTTTCCAAGTATATTTAATATATTTCGTTTTTTTATTATGAGGCGGATAAATTCGATAAAATTTATTAATGTTGTTTTGATATTTCTCATTATGCCATCATCAAAAAATTAAAACGAGGTAAAAGTTAATACATAAAATTAACAAAATTTAATAGAACATACATGTACTTGAACATTTTGGTGTCTTATTCAAAAAAATGTAACTTTCTTAACCCCCTCACACCCTTTGGCCATCTGAAGGTAAAAAAATTTTCGGAGGCCAAAACGGCGCAGAAATAACATCGTCGCAGATCTACAATTCAATTGCGTAATAGAGTTTGCAATTTCATTACCAAAAATATTGTTGAAATTTTCATACGATTAGCCGTTCGAAAGATATTTATTCCAACTTTTTTAAAGGATTTTCGCCGAAATTTCTTAAAAAATTAATTTTGTGAAACCGATACATAATATCGAAAGTCTGACGAAGCCAGTTTTCAAGAAAGTATTTGAGGATTCTTTTGATATAAGTTTATTTTTTCTGAAGTCTCTATACGAAAAATAATTTGTTTACAAGTGATTTTTATGGAACTCAAAATAATGAAATAAAATAAGTGTTTAAAAAATTATTTTCCGAAAGCATTGAACGGCAATTTAACTCAAATAAAGCCGACAAAGACAAATGGATCCACTGTAGAACATAAGGTGGTACTGATTTTGAGTTATCAGCTCATCAGGAATATTTTTCACATTTTGCTGCATATATTTTGACGCTCGGGATAATGAATAATTGTTTTGTAAGCGATCGAGATATCATATTTCCAAATCTGAGACCAGCTATAAATAGCTAGAGTTTCACTTGTAAATTAATAACTTACTAATATTTAGAGTTCGGATTTTTATTTTGTTTTTAGTTGAATTCAGTCGTTTAACGATTCAATTTTTCCCCGGTCCGAACCCTACTTTATGTCATTAAAATGTAAGGTTTTTCAAAAAATCAAGGTGAGTGAATCTCTATTTCTCTCACAGTTATCGAATTCACAAACTTCGAAATATTAGAAATGTTATGTGTTATTTACTTAATTCTTTCCTTGATCTCAATCAGTGAAAAATAAGTAAATTGATATCTTTTCCAGTTTTCCCGTAATAAGCGCTCAAAGTAGTGCCTTCAGATAGGCATTTTTTAGTAAGTCATTTTAAAAAATGTATTTATTTGACGTTTCGGTTATTCCATAATCATAAAGTGAGAGAAAAAGAAATAAATTTATAAGGAGAATTTTTTGTGTCGATCAGATTGCTAAATGAGCGAAAACTATTTAACGCATTTTATGATTATGGAATAACCGAAACGTCAAATAAATACATTTTTTTAAAAATGACTTATTAATAAATTATTATATCGTCGAACAACCCTACAAAGATAGGCATTTGGGTGTGAGGCGAAGTTCTCGTCTCTGGGTGTGAGGAGGTTAGAAAAAATTTCAAGTTTTTCGAATGTTTTTATTTATTTTTGATCAGTACGTGTATTCGAGATATTATGTTAACCTTTGTTAATTTTGTGCATTTACTATTTCGTTGTTTGAGTTTTCCGATGATGGCATAATGCGGCAATATCAAAACAACATTTATCAATTCTATCGAATTTATCTGTCTTATTTATGAGAAATATCAAAAAAAAATTACATCAGCTAAAAGTTAGTTCAAGGGGTGGCATAAACCCGGCATCCTGGAGTTAATATACAGTATGTATATCTTCTATAATTTAGGGATAATTCTCCTGGACACTTGCGATTCTGTTCGACACTAAAACAAACACATACTGTAACTTACGAAAATAGTAAGTCAGTATATTTTTTCATGCTTATTATAGTGAGCTGAACCGATTAAATGTGTTTCAGCTTCATAAAATTATTTTTATTCATTTTAGGAAAGATTTGAGTTCTGGTTTTCATCTTTGAAATCGTAAAAATTTGAAAAAAAATCGAAGCATGATCAAAATTTTCCGCATTTTCTGTCCAAAATTTTTTTTGTTTTGATAACTGAAATCTGTAGGTAAAAACTCAATAAATAGCAACTTTAACTTTTTTCATGGATTCCTACATATCTTCTGACCGCTGTTTGAAGAATCATAAAATATTTATTTTTCATTTTTAATTGACTTTTTTAAAAAAAACTCTGAAAATTTTCCCCAAATCAAGTCCAAAATTTTTTATTGGTGGTTTTTCGAACTCTCCATAAAAATCAGGCAGAATCATATATCAAATGTTCTGGTATCTATTAAATTGGCGTATGTCAACTAATCCGTAGGTCGCGTGTTTATCATTTTGAAACTGTTGATGAAATTTTTAACACTTAACTGTGCACTCCATAAGTGGCATTCGGCACTGAATCTTTAAAAATTGTATGGTTGTGAAAAATTCCCAATAAAATGATGGGTGTAATAGGCGCCATTTTGTTTAATAGTCAGGACATTTTTTAATATCAAAACGCAATTTAAGGTCAATTTTTATCTCAAAAAAAGCTGTTTTTCTCTACTTTTTGCCAATTTTTAGCCTTTTTCATGAAAAAAATTTGATATTTAAGACATTTTCGACTGTGCAGTGTAATTAGAGAACTAATGAGCGGAGTTCACCCGACTGTCTGAAGTTAATTAATATCGTCTTTAAAAAAAATTCTATAGTCGGGTTAAGTTGGAAATTGATGCACAGTGAAAAGTGGTTTTCTGTATTTTTAACTATAGTTGGTTATGTTTAGATAATAAAAATGTAAACGTTTGTAAGAATGAATACTTTTATTAAAGATAAAAATAAAAAAATAAATTTCCACATTTTTTTCTTTTATTTATTGCTCTGAAAAAATGTACCAATCTGCTGGACTTATGCCATCACCTTAAACGTTAAAGTCTGTTTTCACACATCAATTTTTAGTAATAAAATACATCTCAAAGTTTAAAAATTCCTGAGAACGCAAGATTATTTCTTATGTAATTTCAAATATGAATGCCAAATAAAAATACTAAGAGGTCAATCTGCTTTTAACATACCTGGCACACAAACATCGCATGCAACTTTACAGCTTTCGAGCATATAACTCGGATTGACTTGACATTGTCCATTTTCAGCCCAAACTTGACAGTTTACATGATCATCGAAACAAGCTTAAGTTAAATTTCATTCGAAAATCAATATAACCATATATTAACGATTTGATGAAAATGCGGATATTTCAATTTCATTTTGAAATAAGAAAATATTTTGCAAATCTTCAAAATATTTGATGCTCTGATAATTTATGAGAATAAGGCCATTTTGTCATAAAATATCTTTTTGACGGGAATTTTTCATCAATAGATCTCGAGGTTTAGGAAATATTTTTCATTATTTTCGGACCTTCTGTATTTAACAAATGAATCAAAACAATGATCAGATATGTAGTCGTCACAGTATAGGCGCTAAAAGTATTGCCTCAAATCATAATTGCGAAAAATCAAGAGATATTTCAAATTGAAAAGTTTAGCTAGAAAAGCATCTCCAGGATAAGGAATTTGTTCATATTTACACAGAGCTAAAAACAAAGCGAAGAAAAAGCTGATATTAAAAAGAGAAATATAATTTGTTGCTTACTTTTTAGTTCTGTGGAAATCTGAGAAACAATTCTAAATCTAACGATGCTTACCTGGCGCGCCATGGCGTAACTAGTAATATCAATTTTATTTGTTTAATTAAATTTGAGTGTTGTTTTTTAAAAGACAACAGAGGCTGAAAAGAGCCAAAAAGTTTTGCATGTTACTTTTTTCAGGGATTTTTTGATAAGTACAAATGATTGATTTTTGCTTATAATTTTTTAATGTTTTTTATTCCTTAATTTAAGTTTAAATGGAGAAAGTCATAATTCAAAAGAAATTCTAAACGCAAAGTTAGAAAACATAATTTTTTGAAGGAATCTAAAATTAGTTGATAATGTACTGAAATAAATTAAGTTCTTGACATTTGATTTTTGTTATATTTAACCTTTTACCCTGAATAACAAGTATCTACGTCAAATAATTTTTTAATCATACGTGTGCTGCAAACTTCGCAGGACAATTGACAATTCCAAAGCATATACCCTGGATTGATTTCACATTCGCCAACACCAGCCCAATACTCACAATTCACATTGTTATCAACACAACCTACAAAGAAAAAATTTAAATTGAAGCCAAAATAATTAATATCTATGAAATTTTTGCAAAAAATTAGGTATTGAACTAAGTGATAATGGAAAACAAAATTAACTCGACCATGCTATGATGTTTGGATAAGACGAAAAGCCTTATTGAGATTGCTATTTGAATCACATTCTCCCAAATAATATGAGTTGAACAGTTTCACGCAAGATGGTAATTCACCATAATTTACCTGGTACACCATTGGGTGGTTACCATTGGTAAACTATTAACAAATTTTGACGTTTTAAGTTCCAATCAGTGCTTTGTAAGAAAATATTTGTCTACGCAATTATTACAGCTCGCGTAATGTGAAATTTATCATTTCTTATCAAATATTTTACAATAAGTGTAAAATTTACTTTACGGTATTTTAATATTCGGCATTTATGAAAATTATTTTCAGAAAAAGCAATTTTAAAAAATCAACTTTGATTACCATATTTTCAGTTTCCTGAAATTAATCTCATTCTTATTTTGAAATTACTGCTTAAGAATAAATTGAACGAATAATACGATAAAAGCAATACTTAAATTGACGACAAGAAAAAATTATTACCAGCAATGGTAGTTGTTTCTACTGTTGGTTCTTCAGTTGTTGTTGGACAGTCATTTTCCCCACAATCGCAACCTTTTTACCAGTTCATCAATAAATATTTTATAACAAAATCCGCACTGTAGTGTGTTGAGTTACAAAACTCATAAAGAATCCCAATTGGGGATGTTTCATTAGGGCAAGAATAAACTGTAGGTTAATGTACATTGAATCAAAACTAGCAAACGCCGACACCAGCCTTTTTGAGGGAAGGGATGTCGCTGATTTTACAACGCAATTTATCGAAATACTGGCTGAGGCGATAATGTAATAACTTTTTGATGACAGTGATTTTTTTAATAAAGCATAAAAATGAAAAATTAACATTTCTCCCTGAAGACGCAAAATCAAAATTGGAAAAAATGGCGTATGGAACTGTTTGACAAATTTTTAGCTTTCATAAAAAGTAAGAACGTAAGTTTTATTTTACAATTCAGGAAGGCGATATTTTTTTATTAAGCTTCCCGAAGACATTTTTGAATTCGTTTATTGACTTTTTTGACCTTCAAAAGGAAATGATTCAAAAAAAGCTTTGAATTATTGCTTTGTATCTTGACAACAAAATGATGTAATTGACGGAGAAGATAGTTTGTTGGTATTTTTTGAGAAGGCTTCGTGAATTTTTGTGTTTGGACGTGAGTGGAATCATATCAGATTCCTGTATGATTTAAAATAATCTTGAGGAATTACTTCGAAAGGAACAAAATTTTTGGAATACCATCGTTGGTAGTTTATCCAGAAATGTTGTCGTAAACAGTCCAAACCAGCGACACCTACTCCCTTAAAAGTAACAAATATTCTAGCTCAATATTATCAAGAACCGGAATCCTGTACCACTGATTGTTCCATCTCCATTTCCATGAGCACATGAGCATTCATGAGTACCATATACTCCGATTCCGTAGTTTTCACCGATAGGCATACAATGTGCAGAAGCAACACATTCATGTAGACCTTTTTCCAGATATTTATCTATTAAACGAATCACTTATAAAAAAATTTAAACTCCCATCAAAACTAGACGCCCTAGTTTGAATGTTCGAAAAGACAAACATATTTTCGAGCTGTTTTCTGAAATGTGCAGCCATGAAATAAGTTTGAACAACTATTATTAACAGTTTCATACCGTCAGTTATTTTACTGACATTTCAGATTGACTTAACTTTGACTCTTCCTATTTGTTTAAACCATATATTAACAACTTTTGAAAAATGATAAAAAACTACAACTGAAAATTCTTAAGAAACCGGTCGCCAATATTCAGCTTATAAGTCCAAAACTTGCTGAACTAATTTTAATTTGATTTTTGAGAAATAATCCTGAGTTATGGTTATTTGATAAATTTTCAAAGACACAACTTGTCACACAAGAACACATTTTATTTATTTTTCTTATCAAAAACTAGAATTGATTTGTGAATTATGCGGAATCGCACACTTGAAATAATTGACGACGACATGTCGCGACACTCATTTCTTCGTACACATTTGATGTAAGCAAATTATCAAAACGCAAAAATCAGGAAAATTACACGAAAAAACAAGATATTTTTGCGATTGAGTATACCGATCCTTGAGCACAAACATCGATAGCGTGACATGTGGCGTGATAAGGATATTTATTGACTCCACCTTCTTGTATTCCTATAGTTGCGTCCCATGTTACATCACATTCTCCCTCAGATTCAGCAAAAGCTCGATAAGAACATCCGGATCCTTTAAATATTGTTTTTATTCATGGAGGTTGTATGGGGTTTACAGTAAAAAGCTATGATAGTAAAAGGTCAAAAACAGATATTTTATATATTTTTGGCTGTTAAATATTTTTTCAGAAAAATTTGATATTTATGTAAATAACAGCACAAGTAAGAACAAAAAATTGAATTAGATAACTTTCTTATTGGAAATTTGTCGAGAACATCGACAAAACAAAAACAAATATTGAAAAATCAATATCTAAATCAGTTATTCCAAATTAATATTATCATTTGAAAAAGAGTGGAAAGAAACGCAAAATTTCATTGCGGACAAGAATATCAGCATTTTCTCACAAAAAATTCTTCTTTCATTATGAAAAATTGACATGTTCGATTTTTTGCCTTTTATTTTTTTTTGCTTTATACAGGCCATTGTATGGTCTTTAAGGAATTGTGCCAGAGAAGTAAATTACACATACAAACGTTTCTTATTTCAATAGCTGCAAATAAACGGAGCAATTAATGAACAACACATTTCATCGTTAATTCTAAGACAAATTAACGACCTTGAGAAAACATAATTTTGTCTCCTAATTGTATCAAATCAAAATTGAAAGCACCTCCAGTGAAAGTTTGAAAATCTTTATCCCTTTATTACACTTTGCTTAGAATGCGGAGCCACAACGTTAAAATCACACGTTGAAAGGAGTAGTGGCTACGCATTCTAAGCAAAGTGTAATAAAGGGATATGCAATAAAAAATTGTTTGAAAATCATTCAAAAATTGCCCTGTGAAAACAGAAAAAAGTTTGATAATGCAGGGGTCAAGATATGAACTGTCTGAACAATTTTATTGATGAAGCACTAGATTGATTCTAGTTCGTTTTTTTATTTTGATTAGAAATTTGCTTGTCGTTTACTGACATAATTTTTTCCGCCGTCTGAATGTTGTCAATGAAAAATAGACTGTTTTCCGATTAAGTCGTTGATCAACTAGCTTTTTCGAGTGAACTTTAAATACGTCTGCAATCACTATTAAAAATAGAATTTTTTGTTTCAAGATCCTACAGCTTCCTCAAAATATAATAAATCACCTTCATATCCAAAACGACAACTGCAAGTATATCCAACGTTTGTTTCCCATGTGCATAATCCTCCATAACCTTCCGACATACAAAAATGTGTATTATCGGCACATCGATCACCCTCAACACACGCTCCGTCAACTTCTACCCAATCTGTAGCGGTATTAGGACAACAAGTAAATCCCAAATTACTTTCCATGTCAGGAGTGCAAACTCCACCAGCAACATTAGCGCATCTCTGAGAAGAACAAACATTTGGGTTGATTGTGTCACAATTATTAACAACATTACTGAAAAGTGTCTTTGCGTTGTCTTATTATATTGAAAAAGTCCAAATTCATTGATGAAATTGTCAAAATGAAAGTTCTATCGTTTAACTCTTGTGAGCACAGGGCCTTGAAAGGCTTTATCTATAGTGCATATTCGTCCCAAGTCCGCAATGCAAATTGGTTGGTGCAGGGGAACTGCCCGAGCACTTTTTTGTCACAAAAGGTGTTGAGAGCACAAGCGCAAAGTGAAGCGGAAAAAAGAGCGCCAAGAGCAAAATATCAAAATTAAAGGGGGTAACAAAAGTTTGTGGTGATTTTTACGCCAACCCGAAATTATTGTATATTTGGAAAGTTCTTTGTGGGTCAATTTTTTTGAATTTAAAATCAGAAGGAACACTTTCTCAAGATTTATTTCAAAAATTTTTAGATTACCTTGAAAAATACTTTTTAAATGAAAATTCAATTTTCAGCCCAAATAATTTCAACTATTTTTATTCCATAGTTATGCACGGATACTGTACAACCAGCACCAAATGATTGGAAACGATTAAGCAATTAATAAGCAATTAAAAAATTCGGCTGGTGCTGGTTTGCAAATTGGTCCCAAGTGCATTATCATCTCAAGTGAGGCCTACTTCGATTGTTACCAAAGACAATATAATATATCTTTTTAACAAATATATCCTGATTAAGATTCGCTTTTTGACATGCACATTATTTGTGAGTAATATTTATTGTATTAAATAAAAGATTAAAAATCCACATAAAAAATATGCGGATTGTCTGTCCGGTTTTCATCGAAAAATAAAAAATTTTATATAATTGCATCATCAGCGCCCGAAAGTTAATAAGGCCTCAAGCACTCATATTTATAGAAACTTGCGATCGTCATCATGTTTTTTGTTTGGCAAGTTCATGTTATTTCAGTTTATCAAATTAAGGCTAAAAGAAAAATCACCGGTAATAAAATATTAACACTACGTAATTGGCTTTTAGCACACATTTTCAGCACTTTCCTTAAATCCACATCAGCCCCAAAAACGTTGTTAGAACCAGCCCAGTCTGCACATTGACATTTAATTCCAGAGCCACTGTCTACAATTTTATAACCATATTCCGAACAAGGATATCCTGTAACGGAGTATACATTTAGGATCAACCTTTTATCTTTCTTAATTGCGTAGGCAGAGCTATCTTATCATTTTAAAGCAAAATATTATTCTCTAGAAATAAAATTGAGGAAAAATTTATAAATGAAATGAATTCAAAATAAGAAATCTGGCAACAAATTTTGTGTAATAATCTTGGATTTCTTTCTTCGGATGAATCGTGAGTCGAAAATGTTATTCGTCGAAATTTTAGATTTTTCAAATCTCACTTTTTATTGAATAGTGCCATTGTCGATAGTAAAATTTTCGACTCAACTAATGAAAACCTAATTTTTGTTTTTATTCAACAAAAATTAAATTGCCTATATGAAAATTTCAATTTATCGACGAATAACTATTTATTCTATTTTTTTCTACTGACATAATTTCGCGTTTTAATAAAAATTGATCACAAATTTAATACTTATCCTATCACTGGTTCTGAGTACATATCAGTTCTAATTCCTTGAGTATATTCTTTGAGAGTGGATAAATTAACCCAGTCACCAGAAGCTAAACTTCCCACGTCGTCGATAATGGTTCCGCCAGTTCCACTTTTTCTCACAATGTTGCAGTCATTCTCATCGGAACCATCTGCACAGTCCAGATTTCCATCACATTTCCATCCAACAGGATACATAGACGTACTTAAAGTTGGGAGAAAATTTTACCGACAAATTGTTTCAAAAAAAACAATGTTAAGGGTCTCGGTGCAATCTATTACTTAGATTGCTTGTCCAAAATCGTCACATTTATGGACCATAAATTATGATTCAGGACATCAGTGTTAACTCGTAGACTCGATTTCCGGCAAGTAGTGACCATTCACCATTTAATCGCATTTTACGACGCTTAAACATTAATGACAAGATCAGTTATAAAGTTATCCATTAACTCCAAGATAACATGATGTTTGTGCATTTTTTTTGAAAATTTTTACTGTATCACAGTACTTATTTTTTACAAAAATTCTCAGAATCACCAAATAAAACCTTTAAACGTGATCAAAACAAAATTATAAGACTTTTTCTCCGTTACATCAAAGCACAAAAATGATCAGGTGACCGTATATTCAAGAAATAAGGTTGGCCAAAATAGAACTGTTATTTCAAAAATTGCCTAAAACACTTATTAAAATAAGTAAAGAGATCACGTCACCTTCAAATTAAGAAAAAAGGTTTTGGTTCAAGTACAAAAATAGAACTCAAATTACGCTGAAAAATTTTGAGGACTGATAAACACATAATCTAAGAACTTTGAACATACCGACATTTTCCAAAAACGTCACGTGATCTTATTTTTCAAGAAATAAGGATTTATTTATGACATATTCCAAACCTTATTTTTCAATTATTTCGATACGTGATTTTATTCAGACTTTGATGTAATGAGAAAAAAGTCTTTGAAATGTTCGGAGTTCATCCTTAAAGTTTTTTTATGTAATTTGAGTATTTTTCAAAATACCGTTTATTGTGTACCGTATATCAAATTACCGTTAATTTCAAAGTTCATCGTAAAGACTCGTGAGTATTCTCAAAAGAATCGGAAGGCTCGACTTTCTAATGAAAAAATACGCAACTATTGGTCAAATATGTACTGAACGGTTGCCAGAGAGCAACAATCCCCTGTGAAATTTCAAAAATTTGACCATTTTTGCTCTCTAGTGACCGTTCAGTACATAATTGACTCATAGTTGCTGATATTATGATTTGAAAGTCGAACTCTCCGATTTTTTTAGTGCACTCAAGCCTCTACGATGAAATTGGCCTTGAACCTTGACCGAGAATGAATTATTTCACACCAATTTTAGAGTCATTTTACTAGAGAGTTTTGTGAAAAGCATATGATTATTTTTGAATAGAGTTATAAAAATTCATTTGAAGTTTACTATGCGGTAGATTAAAATATAAATAAACGTTTAAATTCATATTATTATTGCACTGTTGTGTGTCACTGAAGGTCATTTTTGCAAATTTATTTTTTCATATCCCCATTAACGGGTATGCTTAGAAATTCTGAACAAAGACCAACTCAGATGGTGGTAATTTATTACCAGCTAACTTTGAAAAATCATATTTCTCTTCCTGGGCAAGTTATGGTCGACATATTAGACTCATTTTGAAGCTCAAACAATTTTTCGCAGATAAAAAATAATTAAAAACGTTTTCATGTTTACGAAAAATGTATTTTTTTACTCGATTTACTTTCAAAAACGTAAAATTGTCGGAATTAGATAATTTGAAGAAAAACGGTGATGATTTTAGTTTTACATATCAATATAAAAAATACCGCCTGGGAATTGTGGTTCTAAAAAACTTCATCGCAATACTTTGCGGCTGCTTATTAAGGGGCAAGAGTTCTTTGATTCGTATCGCGCGAGAAAAACAAATCAAACAGAAAAAATTAAAGAATCATGTTTGTTATTAATTTGAAAATTGATTGAATTCTCCGAATTAAATAACAGCAGCTGCACTTTAGGATATTTTACTTTTCCTGATTTGTAAATATCCCGCCGAGAATCGTTTTGCTCTTCCAGGTAATACAAATCAGCATTAAAGAGTTATCAAAAATAGGTTAAAAGGACAAAAAATATGCCAAAAATGATACAATTTAGTTTTTACAAATCAATAAAAAAATAAATGTCTGAATTCGATTCAGATTCTGAACTGTATCATTAATTGTCCTTATTATACTTTCAAATGTTACCAAATTATATGGTTTGCTTTCTGTTTGTCAAAAAAGTACAATTTTGTTTTGAGCGCTCAAATTCAAAGAGTAAATAAAGTCAAACCTATTAACAAATAGTATCAATTTTCACTTGTTTGTCAAAGTGAAGCTACATTTGTGATTTGTATCTTATAGAAAAACACTAAATTTGTTTTATTTCCGGAATGAAATTGATTTTAAGAGAAAAAATTGAAAATATTTTTTGGTGAGAAAATCAAAAATAAAGAATTTTTTTTGGAATCTATGAATTAAAATCCTTTATTTTTGGAGACATAAATAAAATCAATTATTCTATCTGGTGAAAAGCGTTTATTTTTTTTTCAGAAAATTTCTCAACTTTCAAAAACTCATCTAAACTTTTCAAGTGCGAAATTTCGACGCGACAAAGTTGCTTTATTTCAAGAAGTAAACAAGATAGACAAATCATTTGCGCACTAAAAGATCAAGAATTGTAAAAAAACCAAAGCATTTTAAATATGAAGTTAATCCGATAATGGCAACTATATAAATTTGAGCGCTCCAGAGTCGAGCTGGTAATAGATTACCAAAATGAGTATGTGGGTTAAATGCCCTTTTATTCATTAAAAAAACAAAAATTGTATTTTAATTGTGAAGCAAATTGGCAAAATTGTATTTTAAAATGATAAAAAATGAATTGCCGGGAATCGAGTCTGTGTACAGATTAACTTCTAAAGTCTACGAATTAACCCTGTATATAATTAATCGAATTGAATCGCTATTTTATTAATTTAATTGAAAATGAAATTTATGAGGACCAAAAATTTAAGTCTCAAATAACCTTTCGAAATACAGATGTCAATTATCTTTTTCACATGTTTGTTTCCTATCTTGAAAATCGTCAAAAAAATTTTTTTTGTAATATTGTCTCAATAGGAATTGTCGAAACGTTAAAAAATCGACGTTTGAGCGAAGAAGAGATAAAGTTAGAGAAAAATAAATTAATTTTTAAGGCTTTCTTTACCAATTATGTTTTAATTTTTTTTTTAATTTCAAACCCAAACCTATCATCATCACAAAAAAGCAAATATGTTTTAAAATGATGATCGTTAGTTCGATCATGACAGCGGTAAGCTTCGTTAATTTGAATCAGGTCCGAAATTCGAAATCGATTGGTCGGAACTCTTCCAGTCGGAATATAATAACCATCTTTAGTCGAGAACCCATAAAGTTTCCAATCGGCTCCATCAGGTGACTCGAACGACCCATCAACAGTGTTTGATGTATCTGAAGCTGTTAACAGAGATCTTTGAAATTCGTTCACTTTTAGAGAACATAATGACAACTTGATTGCAATCGGTTCTTAGCCTCAATTTTTATAACTGAGGAAAACGGTTAAATATAAGGTTTGCGTTTTCATATAACAGTATTTGTAAGTCATAAATTATAACAGTTATTTCGTTTCGGAAAAATTAACTTTTTTAAAACAAAAAACTTATCGACAGACAAATTTATAAAAGCGGTTTATCTACTGGTTACATTTGTATATCGGAATTATTTTCGTGATATTATCGAATCTATGCGATAAATTTTAAATTGACCTAGGAATAATTTTTAGGTTATCCGCCTGATCAGGAATCGGCCTAATTTTTGAAAATTGGTAAACAAATTTATAAGGTTAATGAATCTGGGAAAACTATTCTTCAAATAATTCGACAGAAAACATATTTTTTAATCAACATAATAAAAATCAATAAATGTAGAAAGTTTGTTCAAAAACAGACTCTTTGAAATTTTTAAATTTGACCGATAATAAAAGGTAGGCCCCATGGGGCCACACTCGGGACAAATATGCAGTTTGGAACAGCACAAATTTAGCGCTATAAGTTATAGCCTATAACTATCGAAATAGTAAATTTAGGTCAATTGAACATCATATCATCACAATCAGAACGAACAGAGCTTTCTTACAATGTTTTATTTTTTGAGATTTGTTAAGTTTTGAAATTTTGATAACTGTTAAAAATGTTTGGTCCCAAGTGTATATTTATCCCAGGTGGTACCTACTCGATTATTTATAAGGCGGATTATTGTTCCCTTCGGTAACAAGACATTAAACATACTATGTTAATACAGTATAATTCAGAAAAAATTACGTGACGGTATTTATTTTTAACTACAGCAGGGTGCGGCGTAAAGTTGGACGCGTATAGTTGGAACCCACGCAAAAACCTACGTAAGCCTCCGCAAATGCCTACGCATTTGAAAATAAAATTTATTCGTTCATGACGTCCGGCGTATAGTTGTAAGCAAACTATAGGGTTTTTTTTTAAACGTTCCTAGGCAAAAGATAGGCGTTTTTTAACCAGATTCTCAGACCAAGATTCTTCAGTCGGCGCGACAATCAAAAGTAATTTTTTCAAAAATATGTTCAGATTGACTTATGAAGTGTCGGTATTTCAAGCACTTGAAAACATGTTTTCAAGTCTCGCAGACAATGCTAACTTGAAAATGAGCCAATAGTTATTCAGATACAAATATTTAGTTTTTCTGGTATGAGAGAGATTTAGTGTAAGCATTATTTTTTTTGATATTTCCGCAATTGTTTCCTTCCATTTTAACGATTTTCGTTAAATCTTTTTCGATTCATGTTTATTTAAAATTCACTTTATTTCATTTTTTTTTCGATTGAATAACTTGATACATTCTAGAAGATTTGTACATTCTATACTGTAAGAAGAAAAAAATAAGACCACTGCTGATTGGTCAATTTAAACAGTATCCAGAGTTTAAACATGTAGTTGAGTTAAGAGGTGGTCAAAGTAAGAATTTTTGGTGATTGTAAATTAATTTTTCGTTACAAATCTTCTAAGATGTACACATGATATGCATTGACTTGAAAACATGTTTTTAAACTTGTTGAAAACCGACACTTCCTTGGTCAATCTGACACTGTTTTTAAAAAAATGTATTTTTCATTGTCGCCCCGACAGGAGAATCTTGGTCTGAAATCTGGTGAAACGCCTATCTTTTGCCTAGGAACGTTTGAAAAAAGCCCTATCTTTTTCCTATAACATACCCCGCAGCCAGGAACGAATAAATTATTTTTCAAAAGCGTAGGTTTTTGGCCGGAGGCTTACGTAGATTTTATCTCGGGTTCCAACTATACGCCGTACCTCGCTGTATAAACTCTAAATATTGTTTAAATTGACCAATGAGAGCACAATTTCTTAGACGTCCGCGGATAGTTCGAAATCACGCGTATTGTTAAAATCCTGCGTATAGTTGGAGGTTTTTGGCGAAAAACGTTCCAACTATACGCCGCTCCCTGCTTTATTTACAATAATTATTGAAAATAAAATTTGTAGATCTCTTGCTTGACAATTCCAAGAATCATAGTGCATAATACTTGTCAAATCATGAAGCTTGCCCATAGGATGATAAGTCTCAGCCCATTCATCTGCACTTAATTTTAATCGCAGCCAATAACTAAAGTCATAGTCGTTGCAAACGCGAGTATCAAGATACATCATTGAGTCTCGATCATATCTCGTTTGTTCATGGTGAAAACCCATGGCATGCATGAATTCGTGAAGGGCAGAGTTAACAGATCCGGCACACCAAGTGTCAATCAAAGAAAGATCCTGAACAGTGTTCTAATTTTGTTTGATTTTAAATTAAATTGAATAAAATATACAAAATTTTCTTTGTCTTTTTACCGACTGAAGTCCATCTTAAAAATGCTTACTATCTCTATAGCGCGTGTTAGAATCCCACTTATCTTGTCTCAGTGATTCTCATGAGTATGATTATAGGCAAGGGTGCTTGATATTGGAACCGCCAAATTTTATCGGTGTGTTATCACTCAAGCAATCACTAAGACAACATAATTGGGATTCAAACACGCTATAGAGATAGTAAGCATTTTCAAGATGGACTTAGGTTGGGAAAAGAATATGGATTAAGGGTCCTTCCCCGACAGATCATAACAATTTGAAAAGCATTTTATTGTCTGAATCTGTCCAAATCTGACATATAAAATCTGTCTCTTCTGCAATCCAGGGTTTTGATTGGGTGCCAGTATCCCGCGTTGTTTGTATAATTCAAATAGTCACGATCTGTCAACTGTGGGCCCTTAATTCATATAATTTTGTAAAAACAATATGGCAATAAAGAAATGTAAGACACTTGTCCTGCGTTTGATAAGTTCTCCCAATATGCGACCAGCAACCGTCTGAGTTCAGCACATTCAATCTATTCATGTTTGTTCTTGTTTGCGGTCAAGAATGAGAAATATGTCAATAGACTGAGAAGAAACCGATTTGTTTGTACAATTTTTATAGAATACTGGTAGAAACTTGATCTCAGAAATATGAAGATAAACAATAAATAAATTTGATATAATTATTTCAAATTAAGAACGTGAATCACGTTACGTGATTTTATGAGTTTCTTATCAATATCAATTATTTTTAGTTTTTACGCCAATAAAAACTCACGCCTCAGAATGAAAAAATTAAGAAACTATGCTCTGTTCTGGCTTACGTAACTTGAAAGCTGAGCACATTTCCAGATCTTTTTACCATCAATAAATGGGAAACGTTATCAAAATGTGTTTTTTTAGAATAAAACCTTCAATTTCACAACGAATTGAAAAATGCTTTGAGTTGTATTTAATCTTCAGTCAAGTTATGTTGGCTTGAAATTATACTTGTAAATTTTCATACTGACGTAAAATTTGTATGTTTTTGTCAAGAAATTCTGAAGTTAACTGAAATCACTAAAATTAATTATAAAATTTGAAAGATTTTTTATCTGAAATATAGGCCAAAATTATAATAAAAAACGTACTGAAATAGCCCTAGAAACATAACATTTATGACCGTATTCTAGAGTTTAGATGAACGTAGTCCGGGTGAATAAAGGCTCCAGCATCGACGTTGTAAAGTGGATTTCCATCCAATGCCATGGCCCAAGCGTCAACTGCGGCTTGATCGTCATGAAAATCCATAGTTAAACAAGTTGCTCTTTCCCATTCTTCTTGGGCCTTTATGATAAATGCTTTTCCAGACATCGATTTGCCCGAATCTGCTCCCCAGTATGGCACATTTATGCTTTTGTCAACCCATGACTGACCTGCTCCGAAACCGATTGGAACGTGCCAAAGTCCGTGGATGTCTCGAACCATTCTCCATGTTCCGCCCCAAGCGCCATCGACCATTGAGTAACCATTGAGACCTGAATTGAAAGTTTTTCATGAAGGTTTCATTTTAATTCGAAAATATGCATTGTTGACCTTCTCAGAAATTAAAAAGATAATTTTCCTACATTTCAATTGTCTACACTAAAATAAACAAAAGTTCTAGCAGTCAGTTTTGTGTTTTATTTATCGCTCGGACATTGCGTTACGCAATTTGCGTTTAATAAACGGTCAATAGAATATCTTATAAAAATTAAAGTTTGTGGGCAAGATAAAAAACATATTATCAAATTCGCAGAAATACTTAAAATAATACAAGGGGGGGGAATATTGCCAATAGTTTTTCAAAAAAAATTATGGCGATTTCGGCAAATTCGGCGATATAGGGTTAGAAATAATAATACTGTTCAAAATTAAAAACGCGTAGGCGTTCAAAATGACGTCATATGTTGAAATTTTTACAATGTCAGAAGGTGTTTCAAAGTAAGTTCGAATGAATTGAATCACCAAAATACGTAGAATTAAGTTCTCCACCGAACACAATCAAATAAAAATTGAAAAGAGTAAATTTGGGAAATTCTATCTTGAAAATGACGTCATTCATGACTCCCACAGAGTAATTTTGGAAAGAAATTTCAAAACAATTCGGCGATATCGGCAAATTCGGCGATAGTGGTGATACATACATCTAGCAGACTACTCAAACTACTCAAGCGCTATTTTCGACTGCTCTCAGCGTCATCTATATTTTCAAAAGCGTCATTTAACTCTTATTTTAACTAAAAATCTAGGGAAGACCCGATTGCGGCGGATATTTTTTGAGACGACAGCATTTTACACTACGCGCGGCATCTCAAGCGTCATCTGTAAATTTTATCACGTTATTTTTACCAAAAATCCAAAACTGATATTATCTCATCTCAGCGTCATCTGTATTAACCACTATATATAAGTTTCAGAAACTTACATGTGATCACTTCTTATAAATTATTTTCGCCTTGCAGAAAGTTTTAGAAACTGCGAAAAAGAACGAATAAAACTTTCAAAGAATTTATAAATATTGTTGAGGTTATAACAGTGGCACATTCGGCGATATTGGCACTCCAGTATTTTTGCTGATAATCATTAAATTGCGTAGGTTTTTTTCCGCGATATCGGGGACCCCTGTTATTGATTTAGGTGTTATAAAATTTATAAATTGCCGATAGTATTTGATTTAAATATTTAATTTCAATGGTGACTTTGTTAACCAACTACCCCTGTGACAGAAAACCGTATCTCGAATAAGACAAAATTGGTGTTTTCGCGCCTGCCTAATCATTGTCGAGCAACAAACCAAATCGGTTTTGTTGCCCATTCCTATTTTTCCCGTTTAGAGAATCACACCAATAAAATATGAAATAGTAATACATTTTGTGTTTATTCTTGTGTCAGTCAGAACCCGCATTTAAATCTTCGAAGCTTGCCTAAAGTGTCAAGTATAACAGTGGTACCAGAAGTGGGAAAATAAGTAGTGACGCTTTATTAAGCACAAAAACTTCCTACTTTTGATAAGTAGAGACGCTGAAATGGCGGACAAAAATTGTTAAAAATGAAAATTCTGCTATTTTAAATCAAGAAAAATAATCATAAATTTGTTAAGACGTTTTAATAAAAAATAAAAATTCCAATTAAAAAATTAAAGAAAAAACGTTCCAATAATTTATTTTGGTAGATAAATAAATAAAAATGGATTGACATATTGAATTAATAATTTTTTTCAAAGAATAACGCACCGAAGCAACCGATGATGTTTTTAAAGCATCATTAGATGAAAATATTGAAACTGCAACAGATAATTTCTTTAATTTTTTAGACGCAAAAAATATTTTGCCGAAAAACGAGAATCCTTTTCCGCGAAAAATAAATTAGAATCGGACAACGCCAAAAAAGGCGACCCCGATTCTTTAAAAAATGAAAAGGACAACGCCAAAAATTTCGAGCAAAACGCGCAAAAAATAAATTTAAAAATTGAGATCTTACCGGAAAAATCAGAATTTTTTTTCTCAAAAAATAAACTGGAATCGGACAATGCCAAAAAGTTCGAATCCGATTCTTCAAAAAACGAAATAGAAATTGTCAAAAATTTTAATCAAAAAACAAATCCACCGAATGAAACTCAATTTGTTATAAAAAATAGAACAAATTTAAAAGAAATTAAAAGTTCAAATAAAAAACGCAACCCGGCTTTCACGCCGCATTTTGTGTGGGGTTTTTCTCCCAAGGCTCATTCAATTTAAAAAATGTTAGATTTGACAAATTAATGTCTCGAACTCCAAAAATCCTGTCCTCAAATCTGGGGGGAAGAGGGTTTAGATTTAATATGACCCAAGAATCTCGAATTTCGAGATTTAAAATGAAAATTAATAAAACAGGTCGGTTTAACCTTAAAAAGCCAATTTTACTAGGTTGGGGCGTCGTTCAAAATGGTGGAACACAAGAGAAAGAATCGACGCCGAAAAGCACCACACACTGGTCTGGTGGAGCTGTGACAGAATTCCGTATCTTGAATGAGACAAAATTGGTGTTTTCGCGCCTGCCTAATCATTTTCGAGCAACAAACCAAATCGGTTTTGTTGCTCATTTCTATTTTTCCCGTTTAGAGAATCACACCAATAAAATATGAAATAGTAATACATTTTGTGTTTATTCTTGTGTCAGTCAGAACCCGCATTTAAATCCTGGAAGCTTGCCTAAAGTGTCAAGTATAACACCCCCTTAATAACCTTTTTCTTTGTCGAAATTCATATTCTCTTCATAATTCTCGCCAAATTGTTCCACAAGTTTTTTGTGCAACTCTTCCTCTGATTGAGGACCACTCGATCTGACATATTTGTCGGGAACACGACCTTTCCCTTTGGCTTCAAGTACTTTTTGCTGAAGTGGAGATACAACGATGTCAATATCGTTTCTATTCTCAATTTGTTGGACAGGCTTTTGGTCGTCACCATTAACTTAAATTTGAACATAAAAGATAAGTTTAGTATAATTTATTCAGATTTCTTATATTTTTTTATTTTTTTAACGGAATGCTGCCGCCACTTTTTATCCTTATTAACTAATGATTGATAATCATGTCCCCGAAAAAAGATCATTGCTCTCCTTTCTGTACAGAAGAAAAATCTGGTCGAAAAATACAATTTTGCAATTAACCCTTGGAATCATAGAGCCGATATATCATAGAGCCAAAAAATGAATTGTTTCTTCCAAATACATTATAAAGAATTTTGCGGTGATTCCGAAAAAAATAGTCATTTTTTTTGGGGATATTTGGTTCGAATATTACGAAGAGTTGATTTTATGAGATTTTTCGCCGAAGTTTTACTTCCGGAAAAATTATTTCGAAACTAGACATCAAATACAAATGTGAGATAAGCCAGTTTTTAGGAAAGTTTTTTGTGCATACAAAACACTTAACAGTTAAATTCATTCGTATCTTGGGACAGATATGTTTCCTTGGAAGTGAAATTTCAAAATTTTCAATTTAAGTATTCAATGAAAAAAGTTATTTATTATAAAAATTAATTTAATCAATCAAAAATTGTCCACACTGTGACTCGATAACTATATCAAGTTGAAAATAATAATAAAAAGTTTATTAATCTGCTTTTATTTGGAAAATTAGCCATTTTTCATAGAAATTTGTGATTTTTTTATACTTTTTTAGAAATAACTTTTGATTAATGATATATAGATCTAATCAAATTCAAGTGTGACGTAGAGCAGATACTTGTGCGTTGCTACCCATAAAAAAAAATTGTGAAGACTACGATGAGCGCGTATCACGTGATATGCTATACCTTGGTTTTCCAACTATATTTTCTAGAACTAAAAATCAAAATTCTAGAATTTGAAATGATTGATGCCAAAATATAACTTCTCAGCTCTCTATTGCAAGAGTAACTGAAGCTCCAACTACCTTGAGCTTTCTGTAAACAACAGCCAAAGTAGAGCCAATATATCGGCTCTGGTGCCTTGGCGGAACTTTTTTATCTGTGATTCCAGGGGTTTAAGCGCTGTATTTCATTCAATTATTTAGATTTTTCGAAAGTTTTTGGACTGAAATTCGGCACTGACCTAAGGATAATAAAATTTAAAGATATTTACTTTAGATGACGGTTTCGATTCATTAACATTATCAAACCAATATATATTCAATGAATATTAATGAAAATTAAGAAGACAATTTTATTATTTCGCTCTATTCTGCTCTTCTCTTTAAAATTTTCTAGAAAGCTGTTCAATAATTTTTGTATAGACTTCTGCATGATTTTTTCTTTTATGAATATTATAGAGAAGATGATATTAAGATGATATGAAGATGATATTAAAGAGAAGAGCAGAATAGAGCGAAATAATAAAATTGTCTTCTTAATTTTTATTGTACCTGCATTTATCAGCAGAATCGAGGAAAATAGACGCATAGTGCCAAGACAATTCCAGCCCGTATCTTGAGTGATGTTTTAATTATTTAAAGTATTAAGACAGTCTATAAGTATAATTGAAAATTTATTTAATTATTGAATTCAAATAAAATAACAGAAGAGACAATTATTTATACCATCTATTTTAAACATATACTAAAATCATATACTAAATCATATACTAAAATCAAACTCGTCATGAAAAGTCATCTCTTAAAGATATTAAATTTGTGACAATATTCCAAAGAAAAAGTAAAATAAATTGATTTGAAGTTAGATTAATGTAGTAATGTAATTTATAACTTTGGACTGATGCGCCGCACTCACTTTATATTACTGATAGTGGGAGATCAAAGTGAAATTTGCAAAAAAAAGGCCGTCAGGAACTTAAGAAATAAACACAGAAAAATGAATGTCAAATAAAATATTTTTCCATATTCAACCAGCCCTGAATTTATCTTTCACAACATAATGTCAAAATTTACATGTATTTTCATATATGTGAAACATTTTTAGAAGAAATAAGACACAAAGAGAAAAACTGGGCGCATGACCTGTTTAAGCCTTAAAAATGAGATGAGAGAAATATAATTGTAGTTGGAAATACACTGCTGTATTTAGCCGGAGCTGGAAAAAGTAACGCTCTGGTTATGTCTTTAACCGGTTGTTTAAGTGATATGTTGGTTTCATTTTGCTTGCATGATACTTTCAAGGTTTCGTCCTTCAATATCAAACAATAAAAAATATTTTCTCACGTTTAGATCTGAAATGTTTTTTTTGAAAATAGGCTACATTTCACCAGCAACAAAAGTGTAAGCACCCTCAATCCCCTTACGGAGGTTGTGGGTGTAGAATGTTGGAATTACTGGGGAAATAGTCCTCTCCTCCAGCTGGACTGGAAGGGTCGATAACGGGCTGATAAGAATAAATAAGAAAACAAATACGGGAGACTTAAACCTTTTCTATCAACTGCAAGTAAATTTTTTGATTCTTGTGAAGGATGGCTCACCGGTACCGCAGTTCAAAACTGATAAAAATATGTTCTCAAGTCACAATTTGTTAATTCTCGGTCAATTTTGCTTTAAATTGAATCAGACAAAGATGTTTCGGAAAAGTACGATGTGTCCAAATAGTTACCGCGCCGTCCGGTTTAAAAATAATATCCTTCGGTTTTTAGGCGGTAAAAATGAAATGATGATTTGAAATAAATCGAAAGCTTATATAAATGTAGTTTTATTATAAAAAAATGTTTATAATATGTTTTATTTTAATTTAAAAATTGGTTTTATTGACATGTTTNGCCTTTTGCGTCTTCAGAATTTCGCGAAACTAAGGCCCGATTCGTCAAATTGCTTTTCGACCCAAAAAACTTTTCTGTTAAAAATTCTGCAATTTTATTCTCATTCTGAAGACGCAAAACGCGAAACATATCAATAAAACCAATTTTGTACTTTGTAATTGAAATAAAACATATTATAAAAATAGTGTTTTTATATTATAACAAATAATTTGAAGCCTTATTTTTATTTTTAAAGGAGATAAACGTTTCAAAACATATTTCTTGATCATATTTTTACGGAGAATTCGTTTATGCTATGAATATATTTTTTATGCTGATTTTTGCTTGAATGAACACAAACGTGATTTCTTAGAAATTTGACCTGATCAATGACCTGAAATTGTAGTTTGTCTGTTTTCAGCAAAAACCGTAGAATCTACACCGTAGATTTGAACCGATTTTTGGTTCTCTCAAATTCAATTCTCTGGTTTTCACAAATCTTTTAACTCTGTGATATAAAGTTTTTATTTAAATAAGATATCAAACTTATTCCTGTCATATTTTGACATATTATTTTAAATGAAAGACGAGATATTTTCACGACTCTTAAATTAAGACTTGAATTTATTTCGATTTCAGAGAAAAGTTAAGTTTAACCAAAATATATAATTCGGTAAAATCATATGAGAATTAAAAAAGCTTACGAATTGTCAACTAAAGGGCCTCTGTGCATTTTGACAGATTTGCACTTTTTTCAATTTTTTTTGTCTTGATGGGAAACTTTTGCCACTTCAAAATTTTCGGATAAAAACTTTTTCAAACACAAATTGCCACTTTTCAGCTCACTTTGTATAATCTGAATTTCTTCAGATTGTTATTTTTACTTATTAGTAAATCGTCTTTTGAAAATACTCAAAACGCCGTTTGTAAGTTACGTGTGCTTAATTACAGTAAAATTAAGTTGTCTATTTCTTTTTTATTAAGGAACTTCACAAATACGGTTCTGTCCACGGTGAAATTTATTAAGTTTAAAATTCAAACGATTTATTTAAGGTCAAAACTCGAAAATTTAAATTTTTGAAAAAAAGTCGAAAAAAAACGAACATTATTAGCACTCGAAAAAGTAAAATTTCATGAGTTAAACTTAAAGTTAAATTCAAACGGTCGACAGGTTGGCTTACCATTGGGCAAATTCTCGTGTGAAATAAAATTGTTCTAATTCGTGACTCAGAGGGTTAACTAGGATCTCGCGCAAACCGTATTTTTCATCAAAAAAGTATGACTCAGAGTATAAACAAGAGCGAAGAAACAACATAGGCCGTGTGTCCATATTTTCAAGCTTAAGTCTAAAAAGATTAGTTTGAAATTTTGACTATAAATAAGAAATTTTCAAAATATTTCTAATTATTTTGACCAAAAGAATCACTCAACCATGTCATATGATTTTTTCAAAGAGCAGAGCATATAAACAATATAAGGAATGTCTGTCGAAAAGTTAAAGCTGGCCATTTGTAGACTTTTATTTCGGTTGATTTGAAACAAAAATAGTTGAGAAAAAATTTTGAATGAAAAATAAGGCATTTTTTTCGATTATCTGGATGCCCGTTAGACATAATACCAATTGTTTGGTGTCAACTTTCTTCCAATTTTTGTTCTGCTTTTCATCAATACCCTTGAAGATGAATTGAGAAATATAGTTCGAAACTTGTCAAAAATTCAATTTTTTAAATTGCAAAAAAAATAAATATAATTGTGTCTCAAAAAACCGAATACAATTTTTCATAATGTTTGGACCTTTTATAGAAAATCTTCTCATTATTTGTCGAATTTCGAAAGTTTAATTCGAAGTCAAAATTTTCTTAAGAAGCCATAAATGCAAAAGTCCGCTTAGGTACAAAGTTGTTCTGATCATGAAACATCACTTTGATGGACTATATTCCCTTTATGACCTTTTGATTAATCTAAGAATGTGGTGAAAGAGAAGCAGAAAGCGACCTCATGAGTGGCTTAGAAAAGTTTCTCTTAGGAGTATTAGGATTGCTCCTTCAACCCACATCTCTTTGAATTAATCAAAGGTCATAAAGGGATATTGAAGAATATATTAATCCAGGTGAATAGTTTGTTCATCAAGAGCCCAGTACGTGATCTGTCAAAATGCACCGCAGTGCCTTAAGGGGGTCAGTGCGATTAACACAGAGTTTGCACTTTTTCGATTGTTTTCTCTTGACTGTGGAAAGCTTTTTGCCACTTCAGAAGTTTTTCAAATAAGAAATTTTTAAACAACAGTTGCCGCACTTTGAGCTCACTTCGGTATAATCTGAGTTTTCTTCAGATCGATTATCTTTACTTTATGAAATCGTCTTTTGAAAAAACACTCAAAACGCGGGTGTTTCGATCAAGTGTCAAATACCATCAAATTCTTTTATTCTATTATCTTATTATAAGAAGCCTTAAAAAGCGGTCTGACCACCGTTGTATAATCTTGGTTTAATTGGTTTCATACGTTCTCTTCATCAGAATCGTAATTTTTAAATTATTGAAAAAAAGTCGAAAAAAACTGAATCCCAGCATATCGAGAATAATATTTTTTTCATGAGTGTGAATAAATATATTTAAAACGGTGGTCAGACGGCTTATCAATTTGGGAAAGTTTCATTGAGAAGATTTTTTTTTTAATTCCGATTAAAGTGGGCTTCGATGGATTTTTCCCAACCGCAGTTTCATTCAACACATTTGTTTGTAGAGGATCAACGAAGTGCGAAAAAAAAAACAAGCGACATTTGGAAAACAATATAAAAGTGGGTATCCCAATATTTTTAGCCTGATGGATTCAAAAAACAAGTTTGAAAATTTTTTTAACCATAAATGAGGGAAAATTTCTTCAAAATATTTCCAGATAGTTTCGACCAATCATTCCCAAAAAATGTGATATGATTTTTCAAATAGCAAAGAAAAATAGTCGTGGTCGGCACTTACGAAAATAAGCTGTAGTGCTATTTTGAAGAGTGTTTTTCGTTGATTGAAAAGAAGTAAATAATATTTTAACAAACAAAATAAGGTATTTTTTTGATAAGTCGAAACTTTTTTGTCAAAAAAAATTTCTATGATTTGCGAATTCGAAACAGTTTAATTCGAACTCCAAAATTTCTTAAAAATCAATAATCGAAATTCTGTAGTCACAAAAGTGCCTGGATTATGAAACATCTACTGTGATGGATATATATAACGGCTAATAGTGTGAACCTACGTAAAAAGTTTTCATCAAGAGCCCATATCCGTATCTGTCAAAATGCACCGACCCTTGATCAGACATCGTTATACAGACGCCGAATTAGTTATTAAAAATTTTTACTGAAAACTTGGCTGATTGTCAAAAGGCCCGTGATCAATAGATTGAGCCGTTTTCCCATTGGACATCGATTGTTTGCCTTTTTTAAGTGATGAATTAAACTTTAAGTGTGTTTCTAACTAGTGAACCGTTCGAATAGTTGCGGATGGGTTCTATTCATTTCTATTAATTGAAAATTACATGCAATATTTATTTAAACAAAAATCCGCTTTTTCTTGGAAATATAGTTTTTTAAAGATTGAAATGGTCGGGTGATTTGTTCCAGCAGTGAAAGAGTGCTGTTTTCGGCAATTTTCCTATAATGTTATCAGAAAGAACCTACATTTTGAAAAACAGACCCCATCGACGTTTGCAGTTTAGTGAAAAAACTTGTAAGCTGTTCTAGAAAAAAAATATCCTGGTTTTTTAAACTACAATTATTATTTAAATTTGTATATTTTTGGTTTTTATAGAATTTCATCAAACTTTTACAATAAAGTTAGAAATCCTGTGAAATAATTAGTTATTATTTGCTGGTCTTTTACTAGAAAAATTTTCAAATTTGTCAGTTTTTCATTTCGAAATTATCTTCTAATGAGGTCAAAAAAAATAATATTGTGCTACTAACTAGTGTTCTGGAGAACAGATCGCTGGTCTGAATCAAGGCCACTAGTCTGAGAAGCCTATTCGAGGTCGAAAAACCGAATAGAGAATCAGTAGAAATAAATCTTCTAGGAATTTAATGATCTAAATTTGACTCTTCTGTTTCACATGCATGGATTTTAAGATCACCTTTTGATTAACATGATCTGAATTATTTGAATTCACGGTGCTATATACACTCTAGTCTTCTAAAAAAAGTCAAAAGAAATAATGCCAAAAGGCAGAGACTTCAAAATACTTGTTTAATAATTTCATATTAATCCTTAAAAAGATCAAAATTCACCAATGTTTACAAAAAACCCCCCCCCCCATGTCATAATGAAACTCAGTGCTATAATTCAACAATCCAGCTTTTTCTAACCCATACATTTTTTTCAAAATATTTAAATAATTTTTTTTATTAACAGTATCACAAATTATTTTATTTTCTAAGTATCGCAAGTTGCACGTTTGGTCGTAAATTGGCTTTACAAAAATAATGTATTTGTAAAGGTTTGCCATTTGAATGTCTCTTTAGCGAATTCACACATGTGTTTTTGTTCATACGAATGTTTATTGCACAAAATATGTTCTTTGGAACACAATCTAAATACTTGTAATCTTAAAGCTAATTTTAATCTCTCTGAAATTTGTTGCACGTAATAAACTTATAAAACATTTTTATATACATTAACTTTTAACGAGAACAATAATTGAACGATTAGAATAATTCATTGAAGTCAACGAATAAGTTAGGTTTCCAAAAAATCCGAATTTACTCCATTTTTTTCTGTTTTATAGCAAATAAGAAAAAGCAGGTTTAATAAACATTCGAATTTTATCTGAATTATCTGAGTTGGAGAACCTTTTTGCTGAAGTGCTGGAATCCGACATCGGACGTCCGATCCTGTTATGAGCAAAAGAATGGCGGATAAAAATTTCTCATAAATTAAGCTACTTAAATAAGAAGTCGTTGAGTTCTAATCATGTTCCAGGCATAATTTTTTAGTACTGAAATAATTTAATTTGATATAAGTTCATCTTTAAGTGGAAATCATTCGTTGTTATATCTGTTACGTTTCTTAACTCCGTAGCTGCCGCATCTCTGGGAACCGTAGTGTCTTTGACGCATCGATGGCGCATGCGCTATGAATTGAGCATTTAACCAACATTCATTATCTCGACATTTTTTTTTCAATGATAATCATATTACTTCAAAAAATTCTCTATAGTCTATAATAACATTTGTTAAAAAAATTTTATAAAGTTATCACATGTGAATAAGAAAATTAAAAATCTCTCATTTGCGATTCTCAGAACAAGTGCAAAATAACACAAATTTAGGGTTTAATTGACTTTATCATATTTCAATATTAAACCGCCCACATTGGTATTCATCTGCAAAAAATAATTTTTCATCACATTCTCATGTAAATAATATTCTGAAACTATGATATCTCGCATAAAAATAATTATCAATCTCTCTTCTTCTTTCGCTACGCCATTAATTATTGTCATCAGTTCTTCCGGAAGTTTGGACATCTAGTAATGCTCTATTGAACCGGAGGCCATTTAAATGCAATAAGTCTTAGAAATTTCTGCGATTCTTTAAGGGGTCTTCCACGTTTGGATTTGAGTAATTTGAAGAAAGGCCATATTACCAGTAATTATTGAAAAAGTTACTAAATTACCGCAAAAAATTCCAGGGTCACTTCAACGTTTGAAGACTTTTTCTCATTACATCAAAGTCCGAATAAATCACGTGAGATAATATTCAAAAATATAGGTTTCGAAATAGTCATAGATATCCATTTCTCGAAAAATCAGATTACCGTGGCGTGTTTGAAAATATTATTTATGTTCAACTCTGTTAAATTAGGTGTTTATTGACCCAAAATTAATTCGCCGTAATTTTGATCACTATTTGTTCTATTTACCAAAACCTTATTCCGTAATTTGAGTCCACGGATTGTTTTTGCGTTTTGGCTGAATTAACGGGAATAAAAGTCTATTACAAACTTTTAAAGGACCACTTCATTTCTTTCAAAAATTGATTAAAGCTAATTTTTGAAAAAACAGTATATTTTCGATCCAACTTATCCTTGATACGGTCACGTGAGGTCATCTTTGAGGCTGGTGTATGGGGAACAAAAAGTCTTAGAATTGAGGTCCCGCTCAAAGGCTTTTTTTGATGATTTTATTTTTTTGCTAAAATCAGTACTGTGATACAAGTAAAAATGTTTCAATAAAATCGCCAAACGCAATTATTAATAGTCCAACGATCATTTGTAAGATTTATTCAACATAGGGTCCGTAAATTGCGAGATAAAGGCCATGGCGCCATCAAAAAAGATGAGCCGCCCCAAAAAGAACACTAGGACGAGATTTAAATTTGATAAAAAACCGTTTGTTTTGTTGCGGTCTCACTTTTTTTTTTTTAACTAAACTTTTATTGGTCAAATTTTTTAAGCAAAAAGATTTGGACATCGACAGGTCGGGAAGATTTAGTTGAAGAGCTGCGTTAACCAGTTGAGGGGGAAAAAAGAGCGCGTTAATTTTAGCATCTTTGAGGTCTTTAGATGAATGCTAATGAGTTACGTTTTTATAACCAAGGACGATTTTTTAGCGGTTTAACCAAATGTACACTTAGTCTTCTAAAACCTGACCCAGTATTCGTCGCCAAGACCTCTGGCACCTTCGACCACCCTCCCCGAAAGGAAAATGCAAAAATAAAGGGTTTTAGGAGCAATTTTTTAAAAATTTCGGTCTCAAATTTTTTGCTAAAGGTCTGGGATCGCTAGGTTATCCATAAATTTAGTCTTGACCGCTTGAAAGTATGCCGCATACGTATTTTTTTAGGGGTGGTCATGCAAAATCAGGAAAAAATATGTTTGACCTATTTTCTTGACCGTTGAAAAATTAATTACTAGCTAATAAGCGGTATTTAAGACCTTAACTATCTTGAATTACTACACTAAACTTTAGAACTTTAGAAACTTCCAGAACAAAATATGAGCTTTAGATTTCTAAAGTAATATTTTTTGTTGAAAGTTAAATCGAGCCAGATAGGCATAATTAATATGTTTGGTGAAAATTTAAAAAAACAAAATTTCCAACGAAAATTAAATTCTGCGCTTGTGAATTCCGACTTGGCTGGGAGAAAACTAGCAATTCTGATTTCAAATTCTTGAGGACAACGAAGATAATTGTTTGGTTCTTGTGAATATGCTACTCGAAAAATTTCTTGAGAATTGAAGACAAGATAGTTTGGAAACCCCATTATTAAGGCTAAAATTAAGCGTTTTTCTAGATTTAAGGCAATATCCCTTTGATCACTTTTGGTTAGAATGCGTAGCCCTACTCTTCTAACTGTTATTTTACCGTTTTGTTGCACCGCATTCTAACCAAAAGGTATAATTAAAGAATGCATACAAATTCGCATCTTCGCAGAAAGCAAAACGGCATTGATTTACTATTGATTTAACAATAAACAAATTATTTTCCGCAAAGGTTGCCATGCATGTTACACAATAATTTGTTGTGTAACGTAACAAAATCCTGATGGATAAATATTTTAAGCCGCAATTTTTAATGTATTATTTTTCTGCGTCTATTCATTTCTATCTGGCAAAAAAGCTTGCCCATATTTGTCTGAAATACTTGTGTTAACTTTTCGTGTCCTTAAATGATGTGACTGCATATTTTGTTGTGTTCGTTAATCTATATATTAGACGTACTATTGGATAACCCTAAAATTCAATAGTTGTCAATCTATCGTAAATAAAAAATCTTTCATTGTTCCATGTTTTGCGTTTCTCATCAATTTCATTATTTAACTGTAACAAAAAATGAAGTCTTTAAAATGTTCAAAATTTCTTGTGAAAATATGTTTCTTCGTTACAAATGATTTGTTGTTCAAATGTGTTTTTATAAAACTGTTATTTTTGTTTAAAATGTTTTTTTGTTACAGCCAGGCAACCTCTCTGGAACAATTACGACTAAAAAAAGCGTTCCAGTTAGAGGAAGTGCCAGTTAGAGATATCCCTTATAATTGCTCACAAGCTACATGCATATTAAAATGCCTTCATTTTGGGGTCAAATTCGTTGGTAAATGAAGAACAGTTTTGTGCTATAACATAAGTTGTATATATACAAGTCAAATACAGCAGGCGTTTTTTCGCATATTTTTTAAAAAAAAATCGTTATAGAGTTTGTTCTTGTTTTTTTCTTGTACGATTTTCTTAAACCGCTGAAAAACACTGTTTATTGCGTCAAAATTCTGAATTTCTTCATATACGACAAACATTTCCTCGAATTTGTAACTTTCTTCATCGCATTATGGGCCTTACTTAAACTCTGTCGATCTTACAGCTTCTCATGAAAATCTGTTCAGGATAGCGAACTCGATACGAAATATTTTTTCAAATTTGTGAGTTCTCAACATTGATTTCAAGTATCGAGACCAGCAATTCCCAGAAGCAATTACAGTTTATCTTCATGTTGTTAGATATCTCTAACAAATTTATTTTTTTTAATTATTCTACAATCTAACCGTGGTGTTTTGTCATATAACGCATTTTCGAATGAGCAAGATTGATTCGATCGCTTTCTTCGAATCCTAGTATTCAAATTTATGCCACTTTTTATTTTTCTTCACTCGTGGATCCGAAGCCCAGGCCATTCATCTTCTTTGAAGATTTTCATACTGTCAAAAACTTTCTGCAATTCCGAAGGATGTTTTCGGATCTTTTTCTCATCAACCTGTTTATTTGCTGTTTCTCTGTGAAATTAACAGAAGATTTTGGTTGTTTTCACTCATTTATATATGCTTATAGTCAAAAGTTGTTGGTCATGCTTTCACGCCAGATTTTGTCTCTGATATAAAACGCTTTATATTAAACGGCCACCCTATCAGATGAATTAAGTTGGCCACCAAGAGGTGAAGACAAATATATTCGGGCCGGCCCTCTTTTTCTAGGGCTGAGAATCCGCTTTTAGCTTTTTTATTTGCATATTCATCGGCGAGAAGAGCAGGAAAACGCTCTGTGTAAACAGTGAAGGCTTCATCCCTTCAGACAACTAAGACTTTGCTGCTTGGAAATTTTTCCATTTCTTAAAAAAATTACCCACAAAGTTACTCAAAAACTTTTATATAAACTTTAAAAGAAAGGTTTCGAAGAAGCCTTCAATAATATATTTCAAAATCATCATAATAAAATTATTTTATTTAGACCAAAAATTCTTTCGTTGGTTCCATAGACAAACTTGTCACTGCTAAGGAAAATAGATTCATTTCATTGAAAAATTAATAATGCAGTTAAAACTTCCCGTTTTTAAAAACTGTTAATTTTTGATAACATTTTTAAGTTTTATTTATGAATTTTAAGTTTCGGAAATTAAATTAAGAAAAATTAAATGTGAAATTTAAAAAAATCTTAAAAAAACAATTTATTTTGCTTACAGTATTAAAAATTTTATTTGCAATTCGAAATAATACAAAATTTTTAATTTGATCACATGGGCCGGCGTACTAGTTATACCGCGTATGTGAGATTGCCACACAAAAACCTACGTAGCCTCCGCAAAAAACCACTGCATTTGTAAAATACATTATTCTTCCTAGCGTGCGGCGTATAGTTTATAGGCACAAAGATGTAGGGTTTTTTTCATAACGTTCCTAGGCAAATATAGGCTTTTTAACCAGATCTTCAGACAGGATATCCGGTCTGCCAGACAGTGAAAAATCATACTTTTTTAAAAACATGTTCAAGATTTGACCATTGAAGGTCGGTTTTTCAGAGTGGTTAAAACTGTTTTCCACAGTCTCGCAGCAATTCGTCGGTTCGCTTGAAAATGGGGGCAATCAGTTTCAGAAAATTTAGTTTTACTGGTTATTCTGAGAGTGATTACTGTGGATATTTTTTTTTCATATTTTCATTGTTTTTTTGACTCTTTACGATTTCGGTTAATCTTTTGCGAATTTCGATGTTTATTTAAAATTAATTATTCATTTTCATAATTCATATTTATACATTCCTAGAAGATTTTGTAAACGAAAAATTAATTTAAAGATACACCAAAAATATCTTACTGATATCGTCCAAATTTGATAATCAGAAGAGACATTTTCCCAAAAGTCGCGTTAGTTATGAAGTACGCCGTATAGTTAAAATTACGCGTATATTTAGGTTTTTTGGCGGACGAAACTTTCTACTATAGCTCCCCCCTGATATACAACCACATGATGTGTAAAGATTTGCTGCCAAAATTGAAATTGCGTTCGAGAACAAAAAATGCAACAACGGCATTAAATTTTTTTGTTTTCAAAAATGAAAGTGTTGCCTTGGTTAACAAATATTTGAAAATTAAATAGTTCAGGATTATGTTGGTATTAAATTTCGTTGAGAATTTGATTTTACTTTATTTGAGGAAAAGAAGAATCTCTGAATTGAACAAAAATTAAAAAACTTCCGAAAGATTAATTTCTCTGGCGCTTTAATGAGGCAGGTGATTTCAATTTGAACAAAATAAAAATTCTGATACATGGATTACGTTTCCAGTTATTCATTTTCAAAAACATTAACAATGAAGAAATGCTCGTTTTTTCGCATTCAAACTGCCCACTAAAAAAGCTCAATGAGGAAAATTTTGTCTTATTCATCGGAACTACGGTACTCAGTGGCCGGAGATCTAAATCATACTGCTATCTATCTGGATATAAAATTAAAATTTGTAGAGCTTTTGTTGAAATATTTAGCGTTCTATTGTGTTTAATTCGTAGGGGGTCGGTTAAGGAAACAAAAAGCGCCATATTTTATATTTCTTCCCTGGTAATTTTTGCTCATTGAAAGAAAGTTTTTTGATTTATTTAATGAAGTAATTTGTTGTTAAAGCAAAGAACAAAATTATTCAATCTCTTATTATCTGAGAAAAATGTGTATGAACAATTATTTTTTGTACTTTTTCTACTCTCAAAATCATTTCGGGTTCTTTAATTTCCAAATAATTAAATTATCTTTTTTTTTCGCCTTCCGCTTTTTTTCTTTGGATTACCCCTCGAAAGTGTTAACTTTTAAGCGCCCCACCTTAAGGTCTTGACTCCATCGGACAAGTTGAAAAAGCCAAAAATTTGTGGGAAAGAAGACATTTTCGTCAAGTCAACTATTGATTAAAACTAAAAAAAGGCAAGGACTCTCGCCTCGCCTCTTTTTATATTAATATATCATCATATAGTAATTATATACATTATATGAGTTATATAATGATTTATTGTATCACGTTAGGCTTTTTGAAATAATCTAGTGCCCATTCTAGCAATCCAAAAGTTAATAATAGTCAACAAACGCACTCTACAGTCTTAAATGTAACCACGCATCGAATAATTTTACAATTTTTGGAAAAACAAAAAAATTGGGATTTCGCCTTTAAAAATTATGTGTTCATAATATAGACAGTTCAAAGCACTTTTTTTACTGTTCCGTTAAATTACCGAGTAATAACAAACCGATAAACCGAGATACATAAACCGCCCTTAAAGAGGCGTTGCAGTTAGAGAAAGTTTCCAGTTGGGGTGTTCCGTTAGAGTTGTGGACTGTATCATTTTTTTTTCTTGATATAGAATTTTTCTTGTTAAAAATGCTGTTTTTGTTAAATCAACTTTTGGTTAAATTTTTTTGTTTGTTTGTAATATATTTGTTAACTTCCCACACAAAACGAGAACTTGCTCTCAACCAAAGCCATCTGAAGCGACTACATTAGTGCGCTTCACTGAGGGTACTGATAAGTATCATTGACTATTCTCGTCACTGATTGAGATTAAGATAGAATTAAGGGGGTCGGATGCATTTTGACAAATTTACACTTTTTCAATTCATTTTCTCTGATGGATATTTTGCCATTTCAAATTTTCGAATAAAAACTTTTGAACAAAAGTTGCCTTTTGAGTCACTCTGTATAATCTGTCTTTTTTCAATTCGAATTATATTTACTTTATGAATTGTCTTTTTTGAAAAAAACACTCAAAAAACGCGCGTTTGTTATCAAAAAGTGTCTAAATTACATTTAAGTTTATTTTGTTTTAATTAAAGGCTCTTAAAAATCGGTCCTAGACACACGCGAAAATTGTTTATATTAAATAAAATATGTATTTCTTACGTCAAAATCGAAAATTTAAATTTTAGAAAAAAAAAGACGAAAAAAACGGACATTTTAGCAACATCGAAGATATTAATTTCATAAGGTTTATTAATCAATCTTACGTGGTTGACTGGGTGGACTTCTTAACCCCCCAAATTGGGGCAGGTTTCGGTTCTGTGATAAATTTATTTATTTCTTGATAAAGGGGTTTGATAGATTTCTGCTAACCAAGTTTCATTGCTTAAATATGATTTAGCGTTATAAACAAGAGACGAAGAAACAAAGACGAAGACTATTTAAATATATTGAGCAGACAATTCATTGCAATTTTCAGCTAAGGTCATAAAAATTAGGTTGAAATATTTGAACTAGAACATGGGGAGAAATTATTCATATATCTCCGAATAGTTCGACCAGAAAACCCCAAAAATGTCTTATATTCTTCCAAATAGCAGTTTAAAAATCATGAGTCACGCGAAAAGCTTAAAGTGCGGCCATTTTGAAATATTATTTCCGTTGATTTAAAACGAATACTTAAAAAAAAAGGGCAAAATAGAGATTCTTCATAATGTTCGGAAGTGCTTTTCCAAAAAATTCTCATCAATGATGTCGATTACGAAAAGTTTAATTCGAACTTTCAAATTGTCTTGAAAAACAAGTAATTCTGAAAAATTCATGTCAGTTACACACAAGTTGCGCGGGAGTATGAAAATTACTTTTGGGTTATATTTAAGAGAATATATAAACTCACTAAAAAAGTTTTCATCAAGAGCCCATTATCCGTATTTGTCAAATGCCACCGACCTCCTTGGAAGGGTTAGCGCCGACTGATGCAATTGTAGTCAATTTAAGGGGTATATCTGGCAAATTCACATATTCACGATGATATATTCTGGAAGACTAAGAGCGCTTCATGAGCGAAATCCAAAAATGCTAATGCTGCATCTATCCTTAGTCTTGGCGAAAAAACCCATAAATTATTTTGATCATTAACCAATAGGTTCAGTATCGTAAACGAGGTGACATTCTAAACCTGCAAAAACTATTCCTCCAGACGGCAGCTCCCTTATATCCAAATCGAGCTCAAAATTTTCACAGATCACGTAACGTAGTATGCCATCTTAGACGAGCTTTTATCGATCCGCGACTGAACAATTCTAGAACGCCAAAAACGACGATTTTTCACAATTTCAGACTTCAAATCTATCTCCTTTAAGATATATTTGCCAAAGTAGCTCAAATTTTTACCAATATTCTCTAGCAAGATTTGTAAGAGATTAAGACGAGCTTTTTCGCAATTTCTAGTCTAAACTCGAATATGATTTATTTTGTCATTTTTCCAAAAAGTTTCCGAAAAATAAGGGCTTCGATTTTTTCGAAAGTAGGCTCAAAGAAGAAAAAAGCCACTTTAACTTTTTCATGCATGTCTACATATTTGACCCTGTTGAAAAATCATAAAGTTTATTGTCTTATTTTGTCGACTTTTATAAAGATATTATGAAAATTTTTCGCAATCAATGTCCAAATAATTATTTTATTAACTTAGTTTAAAAAAATCAGCCAAATCATTTGTGAAATTTTCTTGATATCTATTTGGTTTCCGTATTTCAACCGATCATATCGTTTCTGAACTACTGATGAAATTTTACAACATTGTTATTGACACCGGTTTGTGCCATTAGCACGCTATGTTAATAAAATTATTATTTTTGCAAACATCTTAATAAATATTCAGGGTGTACTATAATCATTTCTTTCAACAGTTCAGGACATTTTTGTATTTAAACGACCAATTAAGAGGTCAATTTTTCTTCCAAAAAAGCTGTTTTCGCTTTATTTTTCACGGAAAAAGAATATTCATATGAGAAATTTTTTCAATTGAATAATTGATTCCTGAATTTAGTAAATTCGTCTTTAAAAAATTCTTACTCGGGTTATTGGAAATGAAGTTCCAATGAAAAATCAGTTGATGTGTGAGTATTTTACAGGTACTTAGTTAGTTAAGAAATTAAAAATATAAACGTGTTGCGAGAGATAACATGCTTTATGATAGATAAAAATTAATTAAAAAATTTTGCGACAGTTTGTTTCTTTCATACATCTCTTCGAAACAAAATGTACCAAGCTGCACATCGCTGCTCCCCACTTAAGGGGTTTATAGCAAAATGGACTTTTTGAATTGCTTATTTCTGCTACGCATAGACAAGAGAAGTGAATAAACATTCTGATAAGTTATTCGTAAATTCTATGATGACGTTTGATTCATATTTTGGAAATAGCATGGTTGAAACACGGTAAATGAGGTTAACCAGAGCAAAAATTCTTGAAAAAAGCGTGTATTTTTTTCGTCTATTTAGGAATGTTTCCAAAATTTGAGTATCTGCGATTCAAAGGCGGGAAAAAACTGTTTTGCCCTTTTTATTTCTCACTAAAAGAGTATCAAGCTGGCGAAAAGGACTGTTTTTTGCTTTTTTGGCCACGGAAAGTTGTCATTTTTTTCATGCTCATGGCAAACTTTTTTAGTCCACTAAGTTTTTCGTAATAGATTGTTAACAAAGAACTGTCTTGGGCCTATTTCTACGATTCATTTGTTACTCCAGGGAGTTACATTTGATAATTATTTTTGGAATCCATCTTGCGTCCAATCAGTTTTTTTTTAAGAGCAACCATTCTAGAGTCTGAAATGTTTTTAGGAAAACGGTATTTTAAACTTATGACCAAATAATTTAACGTTCGAGCGCTATAAGCAGAAAGCATTTTTTTTTTCGACACTCTGAAAAAAATTTTACTATTTTTTTTCCTAAAATTTTTGGGTGTAATTATTTTAACGATTTTTTTTGAGTTTTTACTGACTATAAGAAAGCACGTTGAGTTCAAAAATCACTAAACTTTCAGAGATTTAGCTATTTTGTTCAAGACAGATACGATTTAGGCCTATGGATACGTTAACTCAAAATAAGCTTGTTCAAATTTTATGAAAAAAAAGTTCCGAATGTTATAATTTTTTCAAATTTTTATTTGCCTTAATACTACCCTGAATAATATTTTTTGGAATCCTGAGTTACCAAAATCCGAACCTTCGAGAAGGTTTTATTGAAGGGAATATCCGACTGTTCCCATCATCTCACGTACCAGCATCACACTTAATCTATCAATCAGTATAATTAACAATGTCTGGCGTGGGTTCAAAATATCTAAATTCCAGCCAAAATAAATTATATCAGTACAAAAGTATAGGCTGCCTATAGAACCCCTTAGACGGGTACCGACGGGTTTTACTGATTTCAAACGTTATCCTGAGCTAACCGCATTCTGGTTTGAGTTCAAACTTCGGACTCTACGAATATTTGTTTGAAATTTTCAAAAACTGGTTTGGCAGAAGTTTTTTGGTATAGAACCGGACCGGCCGGATATACCTGGTCTCCAAAAAGTATTTTTTCCTTTTTTGTACAACTACATCTCAGCTCGCTGGATAATCAAAATTTTCTCTTATTTTTCAATATTACCTTAATTTTTAGTGTACACGCCGATGCGTTGCGCCTAGGATTTTCAAATTTCTTGTATTAAGAAGACATTTCCAAAAGAATGGTGTCTTTTCGCGCGTCGTGGTACAAATCGCATTTCCGCTTCGAAAATATCAGTGTTTATTTAATATAAAATCACTTCTTTAAAGTGTGCAAAGCCGAAGGAGGTAGGTCAATGTTTCAATTTTTTCGATATTGACTTTTCAATGCATTTCAAAGTTTATTTTATACAATTGTAGAACAATTTTGCCTTTCATCAGGGAGGAGTGTTTTTGTTGAATACGGAATAGTGGCTGGTCCTTACCTAAGTTATTCTGCGGGTTAAAAATGGGGCACGTTTTAGCTTGAGGTGACAAAATAATTTTGATTAAAGCTTTGGACCCTGCCTTCAGCCTCGCAACTTAACATTTAAGGGTAGTGTCCGCAAACAAACACTAGCCCGGAAATCTAAGTATGAGTAGCTAAACCACGCCCAACAAACGATCGGTGATGTATCTCGCTTTTTAATCACGGTTCTCCTACAAGAGGCGGCAAAGTCGAAAAACGAAGTTACCTATTTCTCTTTAATTACATATCTATCAAGCTTCATTCATTGTCAAATTGAGCGGATTCTCAATGAGCAAACATATTGGGGGTTTTTGTCTGACTTTTTAAAAATACAGTAAGATACCTTAGAAAAGTGGTATTTTCACGACACACACGCAATCGTTTTTTTAGGGTGGTTTAGTACTTATCAGCTTTCAGTGCCAACTTTTATTGCCACTACCCCCTTATAGCTTTTTAAACTCTCAATTAAAATCAAATTTCATTCAAAATTACTACGCGAAGAGACATGAACGTGAAAATTCTTCGCCAATGAAAAATTTCAAAATTTTAACTGCCAAGAAAACAGAGTTGCAAGATGCTAAATATCCAAATTTTAATTTTCAAAAATCAACGTGAGCTACGATTCTTGTATTATCGGACTGATAAAATTTATTGAACAGCGAAACTATAAATCCACGAAAAAATAACATAAATTTCAACGTTATTTCTCTCAATTATCACGTACATGTATATATTTTCATTTCACAACGAGTCTTAACAAATTATCTGTTTTAACTTTTTTAACCTGTTTCCTCAAATATGTTATGCCATGAAGTTTATTTTTACACCTCAAGCTTAATTCACTAGACCGCTATCAACAAATTCTATTCCAGACTCCTGACAGGATATTTGTTTCAAAGAGAAACTCACAATTTTCAAAGAATTTATTTCTATAATAATCTATCGATAAAACGGTTAATAATCATCAAAAAAGCATCAAATATGTTCTCTACCTCCAAATTCGTCAAAAAGACGTTATTGAAGCAAAAATTCCAAAAGTTTTTTTGAGTAAAAATCATAATTTTTAATATATTTTTGTCAGTAAGTTGCACAACTAAAATGAGTTGTTAAAATAGTCAGATCCAATGTTTAGATTACGAGAAAAAGTTAATTACCTGAAAAAATTACTTAGAAAAAATTCCATAATTATGGAAAATTCTGAAAAAATTTTTATCGAAATTCATCTTTTTTTAAGTTTTTATACGCAAACCGTTAATATAAATAAGAATGCAGCTAAAATCAGTTTTCTATCACTTCTGAGTCTCGAGAAACAGTCCCCGTCGGTTACCCGAAATTTCTGGATCTAAGAAAATATTTGGAATTATTTTTTTCGAAATNATTTCAACGTTATTTCTCTTCATTATCAATTACATTATATATTTTTCATTTCACAACGAGTCTTAAAAATTATCTGTTTTAACTTTTTTAACCTGTTCCTCAAAAATATGTTATGCCATGAAAGTTTATTTTTACACCTCAAGCTTAATTCACTAGACCGCTATCACAAATTCTATCAGCTCCTGACCAGGTATTGTTTCAAAAGAAACTCACCAATTTTCAAAGACTTTTATTTATCTATAATAAATCTATGAAAAACGGTTAATATCGATCAAAAAAGCACAAATTGTTCTATTTACCCTCAAATTCGTCAAAAATAGAGTTTTGAAGAAAAATTCCAAAACTTTTTTTGAGTAAAAATCATAATTTTTAATACATTTTTGTCAGTAAGTTGCGCAACTAAAATAAGTTGTAAAAATAGTCAGATTCAATGTCTAGATCACGAGAAAAAGTTAATTACCTGAAAAAAATACTTAGAAAAAATTCCATAATTATGCAAAATTCGGAAAAAATTTTTATCGAAATTCATCTTTTTTTAAGTTTTTATAAGCTAACCGTCAATAAAAATAAGAATGCAGCTAAAATCAGCTTTCTATCACTTCTGAGTCTCGAGAAACAGCCTCCGTCGGTGACCCCAAATTTCTGGATCTAAGAAAATATTTGGAATTATTTTTTACGAAATTTTTTATTGCTTTTTTTAAGATCTAATACACAGTGATCTAATGAAACAAAAATAAGAGCAAAATAGTTATTACTTCAAAAGATACAGTGCGGTTAAGAAAATAAAACTTTGAAAATATAGAAAATTTTGGAAATTTTTTGACATCGAAAATTTTTTTTATATATATTTTTGGAAGCAAACTAGCCACGAAAATGAGAATGCAATTAAAATTAGCTTCCTATCACTTCGGAGTCTCGAGATACAGCCTCCGTCGGTTACCCCCTTTAAGTGAATAACACGAAACATTTTTAAATTTCGAAGTTTGTGAAGATAACTGCGAGAAGATAACTGCGAGAGAAAAGAGAGGTCCACTCAACTTGTCTTTCTTGAAAAACCATACATTTTTTACATTGACATATAAGTTACAAATTTACAAGTGAAACTCTAGCTATTTATAGCTGTTCTCAAATTTGAAATATAATATCTCGATCGCTTACAAAACAATTATTCATATCGCCGCGCGTCAAAATATATACAGTAAAATGTGAAAAATATTGATTATCAGCTGAAAACTCAAGATCAGTACCACTTTATGTTCTACATTTGATCGATTTGTCTTTTTCGGCTTTATTGGGTTAAATTGCCGTTCAATTCTTTCGAAAAATAAATTTTTGAAAATTTTTTTTATTATTTTGATTTTCATAAAAATCACATGTGATGAAATAATTCTTCGTACAGAGACTGCAGAAAAATAAACTTATTTCAAAAGAGTCCTGGAAACTTTTCTGAAAACTGGCTTCCTGAGAATTTCGATATTATGTTTCGTTTTTACACAATTAAATTTTTAAGAAATTTTGGCGAAAATACTAAAAAAAAGTAGGAAAAAATAACTTTCGAACGGCTGATCGTAAAAAATTTTAAACAATATTTTTGGAAATAAAATTGCAAACTTTATGACACATTTGAATTGTAAGTCTGTGACGATGTTATTTCTGCGCCGTTTTGGCTCACGAAATTTTTTTTGCCTTCAGATAGTCAAAGGGTGTGAGGGGGTTAAACAATGTTTTGTTAAAAACATTTTGTTAAAAAATGTTCTGTTAAAAAACCTTCAGCCGTTTTTCACAAGTCCGAAACATTTTGCCCTAAAAATTATAGATAGACGTTTAATGGAGGAACTGTAAAATTCTCCGTGACCTCCACCATTTTTTGGGACCGGTTTAGTATTATAAGCCAAGTCAACTTTTTTCGCTGAAACTACTTTTTTGAAATGCGTCGGCGTAATGCGCATTTAATGTGATTTCCACTTCCTTGAAAATTCAAGCCTGTGAAAAATAATAATTCTCGAATTTATTACGCAAACTGTGATTTCAATATTTTCAAAATAAAAATTTCTGTCAGTCAGACCAGTTTTCTCCCTGTCTGGAAATCTTTACGAATCAATAAATACAGCGAACTTTGCCTCATGCGGATTAGCGATACTCTACAGGAGAGAAATTTAAAAATATTGGAGAGATATTAAACAGTATAAATGCAGTACAATATATTAGCCGTGGCTCTGGCAGCAGTTTCTGGACAAGTTCAGGCACAATGTGAAGAGTCGTTTGCCAAAGAGACATTATTAAAAAAATATATAAAAATGAACGAACCAGAATGGAAAGACTATAACGAAACACAAAAACTAGAGAAATTTTGTCCTTATCAAACTAACTTGGATGATGACAGATCAGGTTATTTGAAATAAATATTATAAGGGGAATAAAAAGCGGAAATATTCTTTATAATAAATGATCAGTTCTTGTCCCTACTCATTAAAGTGCGAAGGTCGAGTCCAAAAATGAGGGTGTAAAATGAGTGCTAAGAAAAGTGTAAAATTATCTTTAGATGGCTTAAGCCATTTTAGACACTGAATACATAAACGTCTGCATTTTTGTAATAAATATTTTCTGCTGCAAATAAATTAAGTAAGACAATTCGGGCACTCAAAATGCCTAGTTTTAAAGTCTGTCACAAGTTGTGACTCACAACCCAACTGATGACAAAATTTTCGGATTATTTACAAAATAATAAAAAAATGATCGATTTATAGTATAAACTACTTAAAAAATTATATTTTTCAGAAAAATTTCTGCGGCTCGAAAGGTCGACTACTTTTCTCGGCCGGGTGACTCAGGTTGGCTTGACTCTGGTCGGCACCAAACTGCGTTCCGGGTCAAAAATTTCGACCCGGAAAACTCCGATCCCTGCCATAGACAATTTTTTTTTGAATTTAAATTTTTCCGAATGAAGTTTTTTAAATCTAACAGAAATAAAACTTGTCCATCTAGAAGTACAAACTGTATTCGAGAATATTTTCTACCTTATTTTTCATGACATTTTTTTACTGTGGCTATATCCCCCTTCACACTATGTATAAGATTTTAGTAGGGTTTTTTATAAGATTTGGTCCGTGTCTAGTAAACCTAGTGTGTTATTAAGAAAGAGGGACCAAATATTATACGCAGTGTGAAAGGGGGACATAGTGATCGAAATTTTGGTCCTGTGAAAAGTGTGCTGGCACAAAATAAGCTGAACAAGTTTCAAACAAATTCACGAAATTTTTGGTTAAATTTTGTCTTCAAAATTAGACGTAAGGAAGAATGTAAACAAGATTATTTGTTCAAATTAAATTATTTTTGAGATTCGTTTTTTATAATTTCTAGCTAAAAGTGTTAGAATTTTCCCTTAAAAGTTTTATGACACAAGTCTATTGTATAAACTGATAAACTTTTTGGGCCAACCCATTTTCATAGCAAAATATGGGAGAAAAAAGTCTTTCCAAAGGTCTAAAATGTAATCCTTTCATAAAATTAATTTTTAGTGATTCATCAATGGCCAAATTGCGATTACCGACTGTATAAAGAGGGTGATCCTCCATGTTTTGATCGAACACATATGTTCAACTGGATGGTTTACGAGTTAACTGGTCTCGAACCCGCTAAAGCTTACAGATGCATTCAAAATAATCTCAACATTTTTGATCCTGATTTTGAACAAAATGCAGCTGTGATCCAAGACGGGGGCAAAGATATGGATTTCTCACCTGAAAAATTTGGAGCCAGTGAAAAAACATGCAAAAGCAAAGGAGGAATGGTCGTTTTTAATCAATCACCCAAATTTACGACTAACACAAATAATTGGTACTCAGCTGATAAACATGGAGGAATGAGTTTAAAATGAAAGTTTCATTATAAAACTAACTTGGAAAATAAGTTTTATATTAATTTTTTTTATAATAGTGCTCATCCGATTAAGTTTTTATATAAATCGGACAATTTTTCGATTTTTTCAAATAATATTTGACATTTATTATTAGTTCTAAAAAATGGTCTTATTCGGAGCAATTTTTCTCTGAAAATATGAATGTATGGTCATTTTGAGCTATCTAAGAACTTAAAATGGACAAGTCGTATCCGAGATATAAATGTTGGGGACATTCTATCAACAAGTAAATCCCACTTTGATTGGAAATCGGGTGTTAACTCCCGTAGTGTCTTTTGCACCATCCGTGGTGCAATGGCCTTTAATTGAAATTTAGGACCCTTAATCATGTAAAAATAAAAATTTTCAAAGTGATAGATCGACTATTTGGATAATTGACGTTTGTGCGTTTTTTTTCGAAAATTTTTACTGTATTACAGTACTTATTTTTTGCAAAAAAATTTAAATCATCAAAAAAAGCCTTTGAGCGGGATCAAAAAAAAATTCTAAGACTTTTTTCCCATGACAC
>SCLH01000400.1:421476-501465 GCA_004367855.1 Oikopleura vanhoeffeni | reverse complement strand
TTTTGATGATTGGGTTCTTAGTACACTTTATTATCACCCCGTATCAATTTGGAGCATTTTTAATGCCTCTAAGGCCTTTATTAAATCAGAGTCGCATACCCCCTTAAGTGATGTTTCCAAATACGAGAAAACCGTAATCTTCTCGTAGCTCCTAAAAAACCACCTAAGACATGAAAAAAAACCAGAAGATACCAGTTTTTCCTAAATTGTCTCGAAAAAGTTCAGTTTAAATAAAAATAGATTCATTAATAAAATGCATAACAAATATAACTTTTAGTGACTATAGGCTATATCATGAGGCTATTTCATCGGATTAGCTTTAATCGGATTCAAAATATTTTCTAGAGATTACGAACTACTATTCTTCAAATTTTTATAAGACTGTTATGTACAGGAATATGTAAAGATATAAAGGTATGAGCACTTTAAAAAACCTTTCCAGCCTTAACAACCCTTCGAGGAGATTGTAAGGTCTTAAAACAATTCACTCAAATTTTTTGAAACCGTGAAAAAATGCTTTCCTTGCTATTTTATAAAATACACTAATAAATTCAGCCATCTTATGTGATATTTCAAACTTGCACAAAAATTTAATTAAATAAAAGTGCAAATTTTTTCGTGCAAGTTTAAGGGACAACAAGCTCTTTAAAAGCAATCAATTTTAAGCTTTCTCTAACTGCCAAGCACTCATATACAGCAGGGTGCGGCGAATAGTTATACGCGTATAGTTAGATTCCACGCAAAAACCAGTTTTATGCCAAAAAAATCGTTAAAATGACAAGGAAACAATGAAAATTATCGAAAAAAAAACTGTTCACAGTTAGACATCAATTCTTCAGAAAACCAGACAAAAACTAGATATTTCATCGAATAACTATTGGCCCATTTTCATAGCTAGGCCCGACATTGTCTGCCAGCATCTTGAAAAAAATGTTTTTTAACTCCCTTAAATACTCGACGCTTTCATTGGTCAATGCTGAATCATCGTGTTTTAAAAAAGTGTATATTTTCAATGTCGCGCCGAGAAGAATCTTGGTCTGACATCTGTTTAAAACCGCCTATCTTTTGCCAGGAACTTTGAAAAAAACGCCACGATCTTTGCCTATAACATATACGCCGCACGCCCGGAACGAATAAATTTTTTTTCAAATGCGTAGCGTTTTGCAGAGCTTACGTTAAGGTTTTTCGGGGGAATCTAAACTATACGCGATAACTATTGCCGACCCTGCTATTGTGGAGTGCTTGCAGTTTAGAGAAAGCTTAAAATTGATTGCCTTTTTAAGAGCTTTGTTGTCCCTTAACATTGTTCTATTTAAAACAGGAAAGCATTTTTTCACGTTCTCCAAAAATTTGAGTGAATTGGTTAAGACCTTCAATCTCCTCGAAGGGTTGTTAAGGCTGAAAGGTTTTTTTTTAAATGCTCATTACCTTTTTAGATCCTTACATATTCCTGTACAAACAGTTTCTATAAAAATTAAGAATGTTAGTGTGTGAACTCAGAAAATATTTCGAATCCGTTCAAGCTAATCCGATGATAAATAGTCTCTATGATATAGCCCTTATAGTCCACTAAAAGTCTATGATTTTCTTATGATCTTTATTAACTGAATCCTATTTTGAATTGTTAACACTACGAAACTTTTCGAGACAACTTTCAGGAAAAACTGGCACTCTTTCCTGGTTTTTCTTTCATGTCCTTAGGCCGTATTTAGGTACCGCTACGAGAGATTACGGGTTTTCTCGCTACTTTGGAAACATTCCACTCTTATGCCGACTCTGGGGGTATGCGGACTCTGATTTAATAAAGGGCCTTTAGGAGGCATTAAAAATGCTGCCCTCCAAATTGATACGGGGTGATCAATTAGTTGTACTAAGAAACCCACTCATCATGAAATTTTTTTCGAAATTTCGCGTTTTTTTCGTATTTTTTAAAAGTGATTTTGAAAAGGATGACAGTTCAAAAAATAACGTTGCCCTCAGATTTAGACCACTAAAACTTTCAAACTATCGACTTGACGTAGCCAACCTTTTCTCTATCCAGTGTTTTTACTAGCTTTTTCTTTTGAGCCTACTTTCGAAAAAATCGAAGCACTTTTTTTTTTCGATTTTTTTGGAAAATGGACCAACACAAATCATATTTTCGAGTTTAAGGCCTGAAAAATTGCCAAACAAATCCGCGAGCGGTGGTCCACTTCACAATTTGGTTTCTTAGGAAGACTTGATAACAATTTGAGCCCATTTTGCAAACTATATCCTCTCGGGAGACAGGATAGATTTTGAAGTCTGAAATTGTGCGAAAAATTCGCCGTCAGGTTATTTTTGGCGCACTGCTGATACATAAGAGCATTTGTGCGGTGCGCGGGCTCCAGAATAAAATGGCTCGACGATCAAAGAGTTGACATAGCAACCGTTACGTTATCTGTGAAAATTTGAGCTCAATTTGACTATACCGTTCTTGGGAGGAGCATAGTTTTTGCAGTTCGANAGTTTAAGGGACAACAAGCTCTTTAAAAGCAATCAATTTTAAGCTTTCTCTAACTGCCAAGCACTCATATACAGCAGGGTGCGGCGAATAGTTATACGCGTATAGTTAGATTCCACGCAAAAACCTACGTAAGCCTCCGCAAAAACCTACGCATTTGAAAAATAAATTTATTCGTTCCTGGCGTGCGGCGTATAGTTATAGGCAAAAGATAGGGCTTTTTTTCAAACGTTCCTAGGCAAAAGATAGGCGTTTTAAACCAGATGTCAGACCAAGATTCTTCGGTCGGCGCGACATCGAAAAATACACTTTTTTAAAAACATGTTCAAATTGACCAATGAAGTGTCGGTATTTCAAGGAGTTTAAAAACATTTTTTCAAGTCTCGCAGACAATGTCGGCTAGCTTGAAAATGGGCCAATAGTTATTCAGATGAAAATATTTAGTTTTTCTGGTTTTCTGAGATTGATTTACTGTGAGCATATTTTTTTTCATAATTTTCATTGTTTCCTTGTCATTTTAACGATTTTCGGATAAAACTTTTTCGAATTCATTTTTATTTAAAATTAACTTTATTTCATTTTTTTTGATAAAACTATATTTATACATCCTAGAAGATTTGTAACGAAAAATTAACTTTAAAATCAACAAAAATTCTTACTCTTACCATATTTTAACGCAATTTAAAACTCTAGATATTGTCCAAATCGACCAATCAGAGCATATTTTCCCAAATGTACGCGTATAGTTAGAAGGTACGCTTATAGTTAGAATTACGCGTATAGTTAGGGTTTTTTGGCGACAAACTTTCTAGCTATACGCCGCACCCTGCTGTATTATAATTTCTGGTCAATAGTCCGACATCTGTTATCGTACTGTTATAGTACGAAAACTAGAAATTACAGTCTAGAATTTATCTGTATCTTATCGACCAATCATAAAAATTGAGCTTTGTCGCCTCCGTATTTCCGTTTATATTCGATCGATGATAAATGCTTATTTTATAAATGGTGTAATTAACATGTATTTTCAATACGAACAAAACAAATATTTTAAGTTATTTCAATAAAGGTATTTCAATTTCTCCTTTTCAAATTTGTGATAACTTACGGAGTAAATATTGCCAGAAACTTTTGGTATGATCATCATTTATCTGATTACGCTTGATTGACGACCTATTTAAAATAAAGTATTTTCTTCAAGAAAAAAAGACATTATTTTTCTGGTATCAATTTATTTAATCGCTAAAGTGCCCGAGGGGTTAGTTGAGTCTACTTTTGGTTACTACGAAGTCAGTCCTATCAAATTACTTAACGCTTCAACTATTTATGATAATTCTAATTGTCCAAAAAAATTGTTTTGATTTATTTTAAATGTGTGCCAATCTAATAACTTGATAGAAACGTTAAAATGAAAATTAAGGGTCTTGGAATCACGGTCAACATGTACGAGCAATTTGTTCAATGCCTGAGAGGGAAAATGCCGTGGTCACCAGTATAAGTTATACTACCAGCTATAAGTTATAGCCTATAACCCAGTTCAAAATATACTATACTATGGTTGAGAAATCATTTGATAAGATTTTTTTCATGAAAGTTTAGAATTTTGATTTTGAAAATATGACAATTTATGAAAGATAGTGAAGCGTTAAAAATCAATTGTGTTTCGGGACGATTAAAAATATGGAATTTCAAAAGTCGAAAATTGGATACGATTTTATTGGTAGATAAATTTGCATTCAAAAATTTTGTACAGTGAACTCCTTACCAATTTACAATATGTTATCATATTATTATAGGCAATATATTTTCACATACAGCAAGGTCCGGCGGATAGTTGGAACGTTTTTCGCCAAAAACCTCCAACTATCCGCCGGACTCTGGAAAATGTGCCTGATGGTCAATTAAACAATATTTAGAGTTTATAATTGAGTTAAAGGGTGGTCAGAGTAAGAATTTTTGGTGATTTTAAAGTTCATTTTTTGTTACAAATATTCTAGAATGTACAAAAATTGTACACAGAATTGTATAAATTTAATTTTATCGAAAAAAATCAAATAAAGTTTATGAATTCGAAAGAGATTTCTGAGAAAAAAATAAGACCACTGTAAAAAACTATCATTTGTCGGTCAAAGAGAAATGAAAGGTTCTTGAAGTCCGCGAAGAAAGTCTGCGAAAAAATCGTAAAGCTACTTTGGTCGATATTAATTTTGAAATTGGCCGAAAATCTTAAAAATGTCAAGGAAACAATGGAAATTATCGAAAAAAATTTATGCTCACACTAAATCACTCTCATACCAGAAAAACTAAATATTTGTATCTGAATAACTATTGACCCATTTTCAAGCTAGCCGACAATGTCTGCGAAACTTGGAAACATGTTTTTAAAGTTCTTGAAATACCGACACTTCATTGGTCAATCTGAACATGTTTTTGAAAAACGTATTTTTCATGATCGCGCCGACCGGAGAATCTTGGTCTTAAAATCTGGTTAAAAAACGCTTATCTTTTGTGTAGGAACGTTTGAAAAAAAACCCTATCTTTTGCCTTTAACTATCCGCCGGACGTCAGGAACTAATAAATTGTATTCTCAGATGCGCAGGCTTTTGCGAAGGCTTACGTAGGTTTTTGCGTGGGTTCCAACTATCCGCCGGACCCTGCTGTGATATATTACAGCAGGGTCCGGCGGATAGGTGAAACCCACGCAAACCTACGTAACGGCCTCCGCAATCCCGGGGGGGGCCCCACGCATCTGAAAATAAAAACTTATTCCTGTCCTGACGTCCGGCGGATAGGTGGACAGGCAAAGTAGGTTTTTTTTTCAAACTTCCTAGGCAAATAGATAGCGTTTTCGAAAAGCCAAAATATAGCATTATGAGAATTTTTATGAATGAAAAAACTATTCAATTATTTGTCGTTTTAGCGTTTATTGATTATTCTAGTACAGTTGATTGTTCCAAATCTGCACACAATTTTTCTTCAAATAATTCCCGCATTTATTCATAGGCAATTTTTCAGGATAGCTTTTATTTCTTTCGTTTGAAAATCAAAGGTTGGAGAACATCTTCTGGAAATATCTTTGCAATTATAAGTGGATGCAACCACAAGTCTACACCATTTCTTGTAGTGGTGGTATTCATAGACAAAATTTAATTTCAGTCTGGTCGATATAATTCAACCCCAAAGAGCAATGTTTGAAAGTTTCAATCCTGGTAAACGAAGAATTTAAGTATTTCCATTGTTTTTAAACTTGAATTACATCTGGGAACACTTCATGAGTATGTCACCTCTGATATCTAAATCATCCAATTATTTTCCAATTTTCATAAATTGGATTTCAATTTCTGTGTCGACCTGAGTTTCTGTTTTTTTTTGAGTAAGTCTCAAAATACGGTAGGACGCCGAAAATTTAAAATATATAAAAATACAATTTATCTGCTCCATAATAAGTCTAAAAATTGCCCTGATTAATTAGTTTGGCGCTATTACCTTTCCTATTAAGGGGTGTCGTCGCAAAATAGATTTCGCTTAAAAGTTGAGACTATACTAAATCCGCCAAAAAATGACAAGACCTTGGTCTAAGATCTTTTTGATTACAAGTTTACCTAGAGGGCCTCAGAGGCCAATCTTAAAAATCTCTCCTTAAGGGTATGGTTGGGTTCTACATTCTCTCGTTTATAATGTCATAAAATATGCACAAATCATGTTTATGTTTTAAAAGCACCAACAACCAAGAACAAATTCAGAGATTTTGTTTTTTCATTATTATACATGAAGATTTTTTTTCAAATTTGACAAATAGAACGAGGTTAAATTCGGCGACTAACTTCAATTTGCTGACTAGATCATTCAGTGTTTTCCCAGCTTTCTTTTGAGCACTTTCGAAAAAAACAGAAGAAATTTTTTTCGGAATTTTTTCACGTGACCTTTGAACAACTTATATTGGATTCGGGGTGTCAAAAGGAAAAAAAGGCTCCTCAGATTTCTATTGTTTCGACGTACGATTTGCTAAAATTTGAGTGAATTTGAAATTTAACTCAAGGATAGCATTTTCCATGAAAAAAGTCAGAAAAACGGTTGTTATCGCATATTCTAGAAAAATAAGCACTTATCGACAAAAGACGCGCCTCAGAAGTTTTAAATACTAATATATACGGTATTAAAAATTTTAAGTTTATTTCAAGATAAAGCCTGGAGAGATAGATTTTTCCGTTTTGATATAGTCTCCTGTCGCTTATTGTGTCGGAGATGTTAGCATGCAAAAAAAGTTTGATCACATGTTTTACGCAAGATATAAGGCAAGTTTCAAACTGGCTAATCTGATTTATGATTTGAGCTTTGTTTCGTAATATTTATCGAGAATATGTCAAATAGACCACCATGACCCTTAAATACAAATGTATCAACCAATTTTATCGGCTATGACTTGCAATACGAAAATATCTACTTTTATTCGAAGGATGAGTTTCAATATTTTTTATAAATTTTAAAGAATTAATAATCGGCCGTCTGCTTGGTTCAGAAGTCAATCTTGAGAAAACTCGTAGATTTACACAAAAAAATGCGCGTAATCTTCGCAATGCTACTAATTTAATAATTAATCAAAATTAATGTTATTGCCAATAAATTTCTCAAGATAACATGCATTTTATATATGACTCATCCATATAGATATTTTATAAATTAAGCATATATAATTTGAAATCAAAAGCGCCGAAAGGCATTCTTATCACCGAATCCCGCAAACCTCGCTAGCAGGGATTTGAGACCTCTAGTTTTATAAAAAATAAGAGAGAATTTTTGGATGGTCATTTTCGGCTCAATAGCCCGCATTATGACTCATACTCTTAAAAAGGAAATTTTTCCCGCGATACAAAATAAAATAATTCTAGAAGCAGATGAAAATCCATAATTGGAGCCTTAGTTACAAAACATATTGTAGAGCATAAATCAAGCACTATTTGGAATTCTTGCTATAACATCGTGTGATATAAGCGTCACAAATTTATTTTGAGGGTATCTACTGTAATTTCAGTAAAATTTTCATCCTGTTCGAATTAAAGTTAGATATTTTCGTACTGCAGCCATAGCCCGAAAAATTGGGTTGATCCTATTTGTATTTAAGGAGAGTAGGTTTTTAGATTGGTCTTTGAGGCCTCTAGCGTTAAATTGTATCAAAAAATCGTTACCAAGCTCTTGTCATTTTTTTGGCCGATTTAGTATGTTCAGATTTTACGAAATCTATTTGCGACGACTACCTCCTTAAATGCTATTATATTTTTTTGGTTTTTATGATTCTTCTTAGAGTCGACTCGAGTCGAGTCTGTGATACTTCGCTCAGTTTCTTCCTACAATAATTTCAAAATAACGGCTCCAGTAGCTTTGGGATTTTTCTAGCGTATTTCTAGCACTTTTAATTTCTCTATAAGCGATAAGTGATAGTTTTTTTTGAGTGGTAATTTTTGTTTTCTTGGAATTCATTTTTAATAGAAATTTTATATAATATATTTGGCCGAATAAAATCAAATAAATGCATTCTAGAAGATAAATTTAAATTACTGCGTGAGTCAATAATCCGAAAAGTAGTTTCTGAGCTTTTCAAAACCGTCACTTTTGCATTTGTGATTAAAAATGAAGCAAAACATCAGCCTTAATTCTCACTCTGACTACACTTTAACTTAATTATAAATTCTAGACCTAGTCTTATTGACCAATCAGAGCGTAACTTCACATCCGTCCGGCGGATAGGTGAAATCCGGCTAATAGGTGAAGGTTTTGAGCGACAAAACTTTCACCTATCCGCCGGACCCAGCTGTATAATATATTTTATTATATTTCAGATGAAAGCGAGATATAATCAATTAAGTATTTATTAATTTTACAGTTTATAAAATGATGGTTTTCGTACCCTTGAGTCTTATTCTATTGCTCAATTTTTCCATATTTCCAAAATCTTTTATCTGGTTTTAAAGTATCAAGTTAAACTAAAATTCCTCTCAAAAGTATTTATAAATATTTGTGAATCACAATCATGATATTTTATAATTCGGTCATAAATTTTGACCAAATTTATTATTTTAATGATGGTGTGCGGCGCGTCGTACTCAAACGTCCTAACACGAACATGTATGATTTGACAATTTATGTCAGGACATTTGAGTAACTGTGAAGATGTCTGAGTTTTTGTCAGGACGTAACGTCCTGGACGTTTGAGTAACTGTCAGGACTTATGCTACATTTTCGTTTTTTGCTTTTTTATGGTTTTTTTTAATATTATGAAACCAAGCAAATATAACTTCGATTTTCATGTTAAGTCATTTTTTTTTCGAAAATTTTACTCTTCAACTTGATCATAAAAGAAAGATTAAAGGTTGATCTCATAAAAGTTTTCTGTATACAGCGCTCAAAGTACAGCCTTTTGAAAGGCTTTAATTAATTAAGGATTATTTTTTTTTCGATCATGAAAAGAGGTTTTCGGCTGACTCGGGCCAAGTCAAGCAGCCAAAGCCAAGCCAGTGCTTGCGGAATGAAAATTAATGAGATATATCAAATTGTATTTGTCGTTAATTGATAATGCAGTAAAGTAGACCTAATACAAATTTATCCAAAAGCATACCATCTTCTACTGGAAGAGCTTGTGTTCGGGTGTTCTCGCACTTCTTCTGTGGCCTCATGACCTTCTTTAAGTATTTCCTCCATTGTCTCTTCGTGATTTTCTTGCATTTGTATAAACGTACCCTGAATTTGTTCAAGATTTGTTACACAAAGTTTGAAGAGCTTGTAGGTGCAGTACAATAGACTCGATTTTAAACAAGTCAATAGTACGGTAGGGGTCACTCTTCCCGTTTTTGTGCCGTAATTCAATTTCTGGCTAGTTCCGGGATTCACTTTTTGTGCCGAAAGTTGATTTTTGGCACATCCGGCGTACATAAAATTAATTTGATAGATAGCTGTTTTCTTGATTTTTAAACTCTTATTTTAGAAAATATTTATTGACCAGTTAATGTTTACAAAAATTAAGTTGATTCTAAATTCAAATTGAAATGCATAGGTTTGGCGTTGGTTCACAGACCAATGGTCTAAGTTTCATTTACTTTGGCAAAAAATGGCAAAAACTTGGTTTTGAAAATAACTTCTGCGATGGCTAACGTATTTATAAAAATGCAAACCTTTGTATACTTTGTTTGCAAGAGATTGTGCGCTTCCTCAGCATCTAGTTTAAACTTTTCAAATTCCAGTTTCTCGTCATTGTCTTCGCAAGGCTTTATAGAAATCGCCGACAAATCATAAAGTTTACTTAAATTTTTTTCATCAAGCACCTAAGTCAACTGCCATTAGTTGGCCAAAAAAGTTGGCCATTAAAATTCAAGTTTACCGGACCAGAAAGGATCAACAGGGTTAAATTCAAACTAAACCCGACCTGATCGGGAAAGAAACAACAATTCACTTCAATTATTCCGATTTAATCCGGTATGATTATGCCGCATAATTTATGCGGACACGTGATTTTTACATAAAGAACACCAATTTTTTATTGTAGGTATTTCACTTTTAGGTTCCGATTTCCTTATATGAGGCGCAAATTCTATGTTCTTTTCCTTCATCTTTTCGTCTGTCCTGAGAACATTTTACATCTAAAACATCAACCCGATCAATTTGACAACCAGACCGATCTCGAAATTGAATTCCTTAATCACAGATAATTACATTTTTCAAATTGTCTTGTTCTTAGAGTCATTGGTTTCAAATAAAAATAACCGAGCAAAAAATTAAACCATTGGAAATATTCATCAATAATCTTCGAAAAATACATCAGGTCCACACTATTTTGGTGATTATATGGTTATTTGACAAGAAAAATGAATATGTTTACAGCCTGAATTTTTTTTAACGGTATTTTTTTTCTTCCGGTGGCTTGACAGCGAAATTGAATTACTGCCGAATTTTGGCATAATAGATGACCCATTTCTGACACGTAACTTTTCTCCCGAAGAAAAAAAAGTGACAATATTTGAGAAACTAATTTGAACCAATCAGGAGCACGTATTTTGTTGATATCTCCGAAAACAAAGTGACAATTCAAAGGCTTAGGCTGTATGTTTTTTGAATAACGGTCAAGTTATTTTTCATTTGAGATTAAACATGCCCTCATTAAATTTGGTCGTACTTATAAATCTTATTATATTAAAATTTGGGAGCATAAAGTAACCAGTTAATCAATCAATTACAAAGTCGCTGGATCTGAGTGAAAATTCAAACTAAAACTTAAGGGGGTTGATGCATTTTGACAGATTTGCACTTTTTCAATTTTTGTTCTCTTGATGGTAAACTTTTTGCTATTGCAAAATTTTTGGATGAAAACCTTTGTTAACGAAAGTTGTCACTTTTGAGCTTACTTCGTATAATCGGTTTTTTTCAGATCGATTATTTTTACTTTATAAATCGTCTGTTAAAAACACTCTAAAAACGCACGTTTGCTATTTAAGGGGGTATGCAACTCTGATTTGGTATTTTCTCGGTGAAATATACTGAAAACTTAGAGCTCATGAGAAGAACCAAAAATGGTGATTTGTAGATAAATCCTTAATCTTGCAAAAAAATACATCACAAAATATTTTTGACCATAACACCAATAAGTACAGTATCCTAACAAGAGGACCTTTTCCAAACTACAAAAACTATCTCCCAGACAGTATATCAAATTGAGCTCAAATTTTCACAGATCACGTCACGGTAATATGTAAACCTTTTCTGACGGACTTTTTTTGATCCAACGACGGAACAATTCTCGAACGCCAAATAACCGACGATTTTTCACAATTTCAGACTTCAAAATCTATCTCCTCCTAGGTTATAGAATTGAGAAAGTGGGCTTACGTCAAGACGATATTTTGAAGTTTGAGTGGTCAAATTTAAGCAAACGTTATTTTTTAACTTCATTTTCATAAAAATACTTAGAAAAAATCGAAAAAATGCATAAATTTCAAAAAAAAATTTTGATGATTGGGTTCGTAGTACACTTTATTATCACCCTGTATCAATTTCAAGCATGTTTAATGCCTCTAAGACTTTTATTTAATCAGAGTCGCATACCCCCTTAAGGTGTCTAAATTAAGGTAAAATTTATTTTTCTATTTTAATTAATTAGGAACCGTTAACACCGATCCATCCACCGTTGGAAATTTATTTAATTTTTTCATACGATTTCTACGTCAAAATCGAAAATTTGAAATTTCGAAAAAAAATTAAAAAAACGAAATTTTGGCACATCGAAATATTTTTTTCTATGAGTTGAGTGAAATAAATTTTAAACGTTGGATGAGTCTGCTTACCAATTTGGCAAGTTCCGGTAAAATACAATTGCTTTAATTCTGGATTAAAGAAGGCTTAAAAGGATTTCTCCCAAACCGTAGTTTCCTTCATAAAATTATGATTTAGAGTATGAACAAGTGCGAAGAAACAGAACGAGGACATATTTGAATTAAGTAAAAGGTGGCATTCTCAATATTTTGAACTGATGATTCCAGAAAAATAAGCCTGAAAATTTTTGAAGAAGAAATGAGGAAAATTTTTGAAGAAGAAATGAGGAAAATTTTTGATATATTTCCAAATATTTTTGACCAAACATCAGAAAACCATGTCATATGATTTTTCAAAGAGCATATAAAAATATGTGGTCACCTACAGGAAAAGTTAAAGTGGCCATTATGAAGTGTTTTTTGTTGATTTGAAATAAATAATGAAAAAAAAATTTGAACAAAAAGTAAAGCATTTTTGATAATGTTCGGAACTTTTTTTCAAAAATTTCTCATAATTTGTCGAATTTGAAAGTTTAATTCAAGAGCCCATATCCGTATCTGTTAAAATGCACCTACTCCTTAAATAAATATCATAGAAAATAATTCCAACGTCGAAACTTTTATAAAAAAAATTCGTTATAAAATTTGCTTAATATTTTTGTGTCGGTTTTCAGCATTTTTTGATGCAAAATTTATCCTATTAATTATTTTGATTTATTTTTCAACAAATTTATCTTTCAGCTGTAGGTTTGCAATAATAAATGCAAAGGATTGCCATCTTTCAAATGTGAATTTCCCGTTCCTACTCCACATTCGTTACAAGATGACCACGAGTTCCATATTTTCCATACAGGACAAGATTTATCATTGATTTTGGCTTCACATTTCATCATTTCTTGAAAAATTTGAGCTCGATTTGTTACTTTTCCAACTGCTTTACTTTCATTTTGAACTATTCGATCTGTGATATTTCTAAATGATCTTGCATCATTATCAAGCAAAACTTTGAAAACTTGAGAGGCGGGTTCGATTGGTGAAATTTTCGTTGATAATAGAAATTGGGTGAAATCTTTTGCTTCTTCAATGAAAGCAAACTTATTTGAAAGACTTTTTATGATCTTCAATTTATAAAAGCATAAAAATTCAAAAAACTAATATCGAAACCAAAACGTTTAAAGCGGGTCGATAGTAAAATAAATTAAGGCCATATTTTTACGTCAGAACACTCTGAACAAAAAGTTCTGGAAATTCGCCAATTTTACGATGAATTGTGACTTTAAAAATTTAATGACATTGAGAAAAATCAGAGTTCGCTAAATTTGCAGAATGTTTAACAAATTTAGATTTTTACATATCCTTGCCATGAAACTTTAACATACAATACTTATATCAGCGTGTGTTACCGTGAAGCCAATAATTGACGTGTTGGGGAACCCGCACACATTTTAATACCTCCATCTGTATTTCAGCATCACTTCAAAAAAATGTACACTCGAATGTATACACTACGTTCTATGCATCAAACTATCGACCAATTAAATTTCTCCGCAAATGGAAAACACAACGAAAAGATATAACAAATTAAAGAAAATAAATATTAAATAAAATTTCGAAATTAATTATAAGATGAGAGTTTTGAAAAATTAAAATTTTGTGAAAAGGGTGAAATTAACTGTAATAATTCATCTAATCCGATAATATAAAGTTAAATTTTGATAATGTACATTCATGTAAGATTTCAACTTAGGAAATTCAAAATGCCTGAAAGAAGTGATTTAAACTGAGAAGTTTTAAAAAAGTCACATATTGTATTTGATTTTAGATACAAAAAATTTTGCTTACCTCAAAAAAATGTTTTTAATTAATTTTTATAACTTTTGTGACCAGATCCTGAATGGTGATTGGTATTGAAAATCAAAATCAGTTTCCCCCAATTTCCAGCAAGCGTGAGTTGGTTTATGATTTTCTGATGTGTAACATTCTTAAAAAGATTTTTTTCCGCATTGTCAACAAATTTCATAAGCAAAAAAAAATAAAATAAGAAAAATAAATCTTTCCTGATGCTTGTGATGGATTGAGCAAGCTAACTCTCATATTTCCGTAATCTGATACTGTGACAGGAGTAACTTCTAATGTTCCATTTACTTTTTACAGTTTATATTTCGACTTAATTAAGGGGGCGCCCTGAGGAAATCTGGATCTTTTTTAATTACCGCTCCAAGATTAACCAAAGACAGTCACGCTATTATCACCATGATAACAACTTTTTTTATTTTTTTGGAATTTGTTAGTTCTAGGAAGTCCACCGTGAGTACAAATCGATGCAAAAGTTGCCAAGACCTACACATGCACTTTAATTGGAAATTTCAAAAATGTTAGTAATTGAAACCAGGGGTCGGCATAACCTAATCGGATCGGATCGAACTTGATCAAGTTCAATCCGATCAGGTTTTTCAAATCTTCGATCCGATCAAGTTCGATCCGATCAGGTTTTTAAAATCTTCGATCCGATCAGGTTTTCAAAATCTTCGATCCGATCAAGTTCGATCTGATCAGGTTTTGAAAATCTTCGATCCGATCAGGCTTTTAATAAGTTATGCCGACCCCTGATTGAAACCTTAAGTTAACTCCGGTACGACCGTTTTGAGAAGACTTGAGATTTTTTTGCAAAAATAAGTACTTGAATTAAGTACTGTTATTTCCAAAAAACGCACAAATACTTTTTTGCATAAAATTTGATCGTTCACTTGGTCGACGATGATCTCAATATCCCTTTATTACACTTTAGTTAGAATGCGTAGCCACAACGTTAAAATCACACGTTAAAATGAGTAGTGGCTACGAATTCTAACCGAAGTGTGATAAAGTGATATGTATAAGGGTCGAAAAACCCGTTTAAAAGTCGATCAGGCGCTGCAACACCTGACGAGTGGCTGAGAGTTAAATAAGGATCCCCCTTAAACCATGACGTTTTTTTCAAAAAAATTGGCGTGACTCTGCAATGGCAAGTTAAGAACGCAGTTTTGAGCAAACGGCGGATAATAACTTATATAATTTTTTGACCATTTTAAACTTTTTCTAAGTATTGTTTGAGCCACTGTTGATGATTCATGCTGCTTGTCAAGAATTCACTTATACTGATGTCAAAAATTAAGGTTTATTTTGATTTCAAATTGAATTATTTCTTTATCCCTTTTTTTAAATAAATTTCGAATCAAATATATCGCGTTCTATTCTGCTAGTTTTTTTCCTTGCTGAATGCGTTGTATAAAAATATTTTATAGAATTTTCGACATATCCTATATTGTTTTGGGTCCTTCAAATGATGTCGACTTCTATCGTTTGATTTTCTAAAAAGTAAAAAGTTATATTTGAAATTTATAAGCATAAATTGTATCACCTTGATTTGATAGTTTCTGGGTCAAATAATGCACGACCCTTCATTATGAGTAAATTGTTCCAAACACTGCCTAATGTCCAATCGTTAACCAGTTTCATCATCTCCTAAAAAAATGGGGTGAAAATAAATACTTCCTTACAACACGAGTATGGGTAGAGAAATCAAAATTTTTGCGAGGTTCAAAAAAATTATATTTCACTTACAACATTCAATAGCTTTATGGTGATGAAACGTTATTTTCAAAAAAATCTTAATCTTTTTCGAAAAAACCCCCTTGCGAGCAATTTTCTTTCTTATCTTGTCCTTCAGTTGTTTGACAGCGATTTAATAAAAAAGAGCTACCCAATAGTATTTTTCAGGGAGTTCATTTTTCTCTTTGATCCTTACTTGACATAAATACTAATAAAAGTATACTAATAATATTATATTTTTTATGAAAATTATTAATTTATATTAATTTTTGGTCATTTTTTTATTTTGCAGCAAAAACCTGTAAATTTTGGTCGAAACGAGGAGTCGCAACCAAGAAGATGACCATGTGTATATTTTTCTTTAACGAAGTTCCAATGAGAAGTTTATTTTTTCGAATATTTTCAATGTTCGCATCAGCAAAACCAGGAGTGTCAAAAATATTGATCTGTTTTAGTTTGAAATTTTGACAATTAGCAAAAACTTATGTTGAAGTTAAAATAATACTAAGGCTTGAATTGTCCGCAACTGGGCAATTGTATGAATAATTTTCAGCAATTTCAGGATTGCATTTAAAAGACTTTTTGTCTCGAAAAATTGACCTTACAATTCGTTTATAGAAGTTGATGGTGATTTGGACGCCTACGTTTTTCTTTTTCGCGTCTACCACGTGAGTTTATAGAAGCGTCAAGACAAAATGTGATTTGTCAAGACTCAAGGCGATTTGATGCTAGATTTAAAGCTTATTGATAAATATAATGGCATGTTTTCAAATCACCTTCAGTTTCGATGTCACCTGCGCTAAATCGTCAAAATTATCCCCTGGTATTTGTAAGATTAAGTTCATGAGATTTATTTTTTAATGCAAACCAATTCTTAAGATTTTCATTTAAACCCAATTCTTTGTTATATCTCCCGCCAAATAAAAAGCCTTTTTTGGCCTTAACATTTTGAGTTACGCTCGTTGTCGTATCTCTTGATTCAAAAAATACGCCTTCAGCCCGTCCAGGAGTTAAAGATCCCAAAAGTGCATTTCCAACGTAACTTTTGCCAGCACCAGTTCGTCCAATGAGAACAATGTTCAAACCTTCATTAGCTGACCAGATATCAAGCTCTTGATTTTCGATATCTTTCATCACAGTTCGAATTATTTCTGAAAATCACTTTCATTACAGTTAACCTTCTAACTCATTCGAGTATGGGAACCCCCGTTATACATCAAAGCTCTATTAAGAGTCTGATTTTTAAGGGAGTATGAATGGCAAATTTGACATATTAACGGTGATGTATCTTTGAGCTCAAATATTTACAGATCAAGTGACCATAGCATGCTCATCTTGTAGGGTTTGTTTTTTGATCCGGCGACTGACCAATTTTAGAACGTTAAAAAATGACGTTTTTGGCAATTTAATACTTTAAAATCTATCTCCTCCGAGGATACATTTACAAAATGGCTCAAATTTTATACAAAGTATTCTTCAGAGTACAACTAATAAATTAAGGTTAGCTTTTATGTAATTAAGTTCGAAATATAAATTTTTCAAGGCCACGTGAAAAAAATTCGAAAAACAATGTGCTTTGATTTTTCCAAAAATAGGCTCAAAAGAAATCCACAGAAACATTAATCAGAAAAACTCAGCAAAACGTCGTAAAGATATTTGATTAAAATATTTTTAACTTCATTGTTTCAAAAATACTTAGCAAAAAATCGAAAAAATGTGAAGATTTCGAAAAAAAATATTGATGCTTTGGTTGATAATACACTTTGTTATCATCCCGAATGAATTTCGAGAATTTTAAATGCCTCTGAAGCCTTATTTAATCAGCCATTCATACCGCCTTAAGTTAACCATCCATACCCCTAAACCCCTGTTCCAAAAAACAGGAAGATCTTTAGATAAAAACTTAAATCTATTCAGAAACTTTAAATCCAAAATCCGTTTTTCTACTTATCATTTATAATTTGATAAGATTTTAGATTTGCTCAAGTTCAGATTGAAGATTTTATCACTGTATTATACTTAAAAATGGAATACAAATCCGAAATGTCGTAAAATATTTTTTTTAATCTTAAGATATCATGTTTTGTATATCATACTTTTGTATCACTCGAAATTAGATCACATTTTATAAAAGCTAATTTTATCCCCGAATCGCAAAAATTTTATAAAATATCAGAACTTTCTTAAAATTCGATATACATTCGATGTACATTTTTGAACATGTTAAATTATTTTCAAAAGGCGCTTCGGAATTGAAATATACGAGGAAAATTTTAAATGTATCTGAATTTCTATAAAAACTGTCCCAAATCTATTTTCAATCATTTTCATATTTCAAGCTCCATTAGAGTTGACCACCCTTAAAATTTTCCCGTGCAAAGATTAATTTGAGGGCCTTTAGTGCCGAAAATTAAGAGTGAATTATTTACCATTATTTTTACAAGTCCATTCTAGCGGGATATCGTTAGCTAGGCCATTTGGCTCGTATAAATCACGAACTTTATTACATAATTCTCGCTTCTTGATATTTTGTAATTGCGTCAGCTTTCTGAATATTTATATTTGATTAAATACTAAATTCAGTTTACTGATTCATCAATGTAATAATTATTTATTCTAATTTGATTAACCTGAAGTTAGATCGATGTTCAAATAAGTCTGATTTTCCCAAGTTTTTCATCAAAATTTCTTTTTTGCATTTCTGTATAAATAATGTGAAAATAAGTTTGAAAAGTAATTTCGACTTACGGCTATTTTTCGTTTTGCTTTTTCAACGGCACGCATTTTACATTCTGATACTTCTCCCAAAACATCGATAAATACCAACTAATTTATTAACAAATTTAAATTCTAGATACACCAAATAAAGGTAAATTGTTAATTGAAATTCAAATTTCGAATTTGATTTCACAATGGAATATTTTTAAGAAATCATTTATGTTCCAAAAACATTTTACAGTTATTCTTAAAACATTATAGGCCAAATTTTTCCTTTACGAAAGATTTGTCAAAAATTTTCCCGGAAAGTGATTTCCTTTTTTTGTTTGTGAAAATCTTGATTTTGGCCTTCCCGATCCCGTTTCAGAACACTGCTTGTAACAGCCGACTTATCATCAAGTTTCAACGATGTTTTTTTTAAATACAGAGGTATGACCAAAATTGCCTAATAAAAACTGCAAAAATATTGAACTTCTATATATTGGTATACAGGGGGGCCCAATATTGCCGAAAGTTTTTTGCCCAAAAATTTATCAGTATATAACGGGAATTTTTTGCAAGAAAAATTTCGGAAATATTGGCAAATTCGGCAATATTGGGCCGGAGATATTGCCCCCCCTGTAATGTATATTGGTTAAAATATTGCCAATATAATATTGGACTTCTAAACTTACGCTGAAAAATAATAAAAATTGCTTCATTCTCAGATACTGATTTGGAAAATGCTACCGGGCAGAATATTATTATTAACACGTAAATATTAATACATAAATATTTGCGAATGAACACAATTTTGTTGACGACCTAAATTTCATACTGAAATTTCTTTAAGGTTTTTAAGATTGAAACATAAAAATAAACTTATTATGTACATATTTTCGAAAATTCAGGAGATTAAAGTCAAATTTTTTTTGTGTTTAATTGCATTTATTTGATGACTTTGTGATTTTAAAATCAGGTAAAGAATAAGACTTGATGTTTTTACTATAAATAATATTAAGTAATTGTTCACCATACTATAAGGTACGGTAAGTTCAACAAGCCTTAATTTTAGCCTTTCAAGGTTTTAAGTAGAGTTTAAGAGGGTAATCGGTATTCATTTACCACATTCACCTTATACTCTGTACCGATCATAAGGTTTTTGTGTGAATATATTAACGTAAACTTTAATGTTTTAACTTTTTAGTTAACATTGTTAATATAAATCGGGACAAAAAGCTTTTTAACTTTAAAATTATACAGGGAAAAATAATAATAATGGGTTGTAAACGGGCAGTTTTCTATTCAGTGGAAATTTCAGTTTGAAGATAAAATTTTGAATGAATGTCTTCTTATAGGTTCCAGAGGATTGAATTAAACGATAGGATCAATCCAATCAGCATACAGCATTTCATTTTTCCCGAGAATAAAGAAATGGAAAAATTACTATTTACGTTGAGTGAGAAGATTGAAGAAAATAGTGGCTCAGTAGTATTGGTTCACAGTTTGTTTCTTTATGATATAAATACCATCTTAATCCTGATTTCCATCTATTTTATTTACAATAAAAGGATTTAAAAGGATTATTCAAAAAGAATCTTTATTTTATGATATTAATGCAAATATAGTGTATATGGCAAAAGCAGTGTACATCAGTACAAAATACTCGAATCAGACCAATAGTGTAGTAAGCGTCTCAAAATTAACAAGAATATTGTGATGTAAAACTTTTCAAAATTCCAAATTAAACTCCGAAAGCACCACCAGCATTTTGTTAGAAACGAGAAATTTTTTTTTGTTAATTTAATTGGAATCAATTTTAATGGAGGTAGTCGTTACGAAAAATTCCGCATTCGACAAAAATGATCAGAGAAACAGGTTTAAAGCATTATATACTAACTACTTTATGGAGTTAAATCATTACTACTTTAAAATCATTAAGGGTATCTCGGTCCCTAATTTGACATATTCTCGATAAAATATTAGCGAAACACGGCTTCAAGGATATTATTCAGATTAGCCAGTTTGTAGAACTAGCCTTCATCTTGCGAAAAACATGTGTCAAAACTTTTTTGCATTAATACACTCTCAGACACATTAGCGAAACAGGGAGACCTAAGCCAAAATTGAAATTCTATCTCCTCTGAAGTTATATTTTGAAATAAACCTAAATTTTAACATAACCTGCATAATTAGTATACAAAATTTCTGTGGAAGCGTTTTTGTTGGTAAGTGCTTTAGTTTTCTTAGAAAATGCGATAGACCGTCGTTTTTTTGACATTTTCCATCGGANTCTTATGTGCCTTTGAGCTGTAAATATCAAAGTAGCCGACCGCAGCAACTAAAAAGAACTCAATATATATAAATTATAAGTTGAGTTCGTATATAGCATAACAGTAACTACGAATTCGAAAGTTAAGCTAAAAGTGGATATCTTGTTTTTACAATCAATTCATTATAAAAAATGTTATCTGTTGGGAAATGAAATTTTTACACATGTAAAAAAAAATAATTAATATTTAAACAATAATTTCTGTTAAGTTTACCTGAGTGTTTAGTTTTAAATTAAATTTTGACTTAAGTGTCATAAGATTTTTAATTTAACTTAAAGATTGCGAATATTAATACATTGTCTAATTAATATAAAAATGTGAATAATTATGAAAAACATTTTACTTCTACGCTAAAGAAATTTATTCAATCAATCTTCATAGGACAATCCGTATATTTTAAACTGACTATACTAAAAAGATATTTAATAATCGAAGAAAATCCGAAGTCATTAATAGTATATGCATATCATTATTTTCAATAGCTTGATAATGTTAGAAAAAAATAATTTTGTAGAAAAAGCAAAAAGTATAAGGGGGATAAAAAAAGAGTCAACAAAAGATCCTAACCAGAACCAACTATATCCAAAAATTGTTTTTACGAAAATTTATTTTTGAGTACTTTATCTTGATGTTTTGAGTTGATATAAACTCTGGTCCCATCACATTTTGGATACGATAGTTTGTTCTGATGATAAATTTCCGTTAACCTCTTATTAGCCTCTCTAATTTCAATGCTATGTGTAAGGGCATTGTGTTTTTTGACATGTTCTATTTTAATTATCATAGCTTCTGATATTTTTAAATTATTAGACAAGAATGAACCAGATCTGTGGCAACCTTTTTCGTTTAGGGTGCCCATACTATGTTCATTCAGCACTTTCTCCAGTTTTAAGTCCATTTCTTTGTAGAAATGTCCGTTCGAAATGCAATTTATTACTACTGTACCAAATGATGTGATGTCCATCAATGTGACATATAATTTTTTATCCAGGATTTCAATTAAGTCGATATCCAGGGTTTCCTTAATTTTTAATGAGTTTAAAAAATGTTCTTCAGAATTCAAAAAATTTGTTAAATTAAGATCTTGGGTATTTAGATAATTGCACCTTTTACACCAAAGTTGATTTTTTGTGTATTGTTTATGAGGACAAAGACAATTGTAATGAGTCTTGATCATAGACTTATTACTGAAAAACCCCATGTTTGATCTGATTTTTGCAGGAAGCTTATTTAAAGCTCCAAAGTAGTTGTATGGAAATGTTTGTTTAATTTTTTTCTTTTTTAACTTTTTTATATCAGGGGGTATTTCAAAAACAATATCTCTTAGTCCTAGATCTCTGGCCAGAATATAGTCCTTTCTGAAGTTATTTTTAAATGGGTCAAAACTTACTATATTTTCCCGTTCTGAGATTTCTAAAAACGGATCTTTATATTTAGTTCCGTTTGGATACTTCATGCAGTTGAGAAGGATATTATATTCCTCTAGTGGCGTTTTATTCAAGATTATGCCATTTATTAAGGTTACCGCTAATTTTTCTTGCTCATGTAATAGTGATCGCATTTCACAAATTTCCAATAATTCAGCCTGAGACATACTATAATAGGTATTGTCAATAGGTGATTTTTTTGGGCGAACGTTATATATAAATTTGAGTGCTTTATTAAGTTTGGTTTGCAATTTTCCAGCTTCTTTCAAAGTTAAGGGCCTACATACGTTAAGGCCATGTTGAAATGCCCCCATTGAGTAACTCATTATAACGTTTTTAATTTGTTTTTTGCATCCAAAATCTTTAAGGGTGTTAGTCATGACTGTAGCGGCTGAAAACTTTTTTTCAATATGATCCAGCTGGGGTCCTATTTCAAGCTTATCATCATGTCTAATACCTAAGAACCTAAAATCCTTAATTTGTTCAATTACTTCATTATCAATTTTAATCTCAAAATCATGACTAAGTGACTCACCAAATCTCATATAAAACGATTTCGTCTTATTAACACTAATATCCAAAGTCTTTAACCACGTGACAATTGCTTCACTGAAAACATTTGCTCTAGCTTCGACTTGATGCCAAGAATCACCATGAACCAGTAAAGTGCTATCATCAGCATAATTAATAAGTGCATGGGAGTCTGAATTAAATTTTTTAAGTATTAGATCAGCTTCATTGTTTATAAAACAATAAAGGCTTGGTCCGTTACAGCTTCCCTGGGGCACCCCGTTATTTGGCAAAACATATGTTTTGGAAACTCCGTCTAAATGTTTTACATAATAACGCCTATTTGTGAGAAACGTTTTAAACCAATCATAGGTTTTTTTATCAGATATTCTCTCTGCTAAAAGCTGCATTATTCTATAATGTGATGGCGCCCCGAAGGCGTTTGAACCATCAAGAAAAATAGAGACTGTACATTTATAACGGCTAGTGTTAACACCTCGTACGAATGCAGCGAACGCTGTACTACATGATCTACATGGACGGAATCCATGTTGCCAATCTTCAAAACCCCCGTTAGTTTCACAAAATTTTTGAAATTGGGCTGCACAACAGCGCTCAATACAGGCACCTAAAGAGTTTTGGACCGTGATAGGCCTCTTTTTTTTTGGATCGTTTCTATCTTTGGGGTCATTGGATTTGTCTATACACGTGACCTTATTTGTAAGAAATGATTCAAAAAATTTACCTTTTTCGAAGCTCGTTCGGAACAGGTTTTCAAGTACAGGTTGGTAACAGCTTGGCATTGAACTTAAAAAACGGCCGTTTATTGAGTCTTTTCCCCTTGTGTTAAGTTTAGCAGCCGTAATACATTTCTTAATCGAGTTACTGGTGTCTTTTCCTATCCACGGGGGTGTCTCAATTTTAAATTTTTTGCCGGGTTTTCTTTCAGTTTTATCAAAAATTTCCTCGAAGACAGTTTCTGAAATAGGTATAAAATCATTGCCTTTATGTTGTAGATCATAAATTGCAGTAGCAAGATTATCCGCGGTTAGATCAGAGGTATTATAAAAGGATGCTTGAGTGTCTGTATATTTTTGGACAACTTTCCAAATTTGATTCATTGAAATGCATTTATCCTCAAACATATCCATTAATAATATCCTCTTATCCCTGCGGTAGTATTTACGATAGTGAAATTGGGCATGTTTTATTGATTTTTTAATGCTTGAAAAAAGAATAGGGTTGTTTTTTGAAAAGTTTTTGTCATTTTCAATTAATTTTATTAGCCATCTTTTCAATAGAAGAACCCTTCTATTCCATTCAGCTGTATCAGGGGCCATTAAAGTACAAAATTTCTTAAGAGGTACCGTTTTTATTTCCTCAGGTTCAAGGAGATTTGAAATGGCTGAAAAAAATTTAAGATTATTTTCACCCTTTTTTATATCATCAAAAGAGCCGTTATTCATATTTTTAACAAAAACTGGCCATGAGGCTATAAGTGATCGAAAAATTTTCATTTTTGGAGCTGGTTTTCTAGTGGCTATGATTTTGATGAAATTATCGTCTTTCATAATTAATGGAAGAAACATAAAGAGTGCTTTATGCCCATCGTCGATTGTAGCCGGGAGGTCTCGAAGCTGAAATTTAATAGGCTTGACGTTTTTGTAAAAAGCATAATCAATTGCACTAGGTTTAGTGGATAAATGATTGAAGTGTGTTTTCATATTTTTTTTAATTAAACATCTAAAGTCAAACAAAATTTCCTTTATTTCACCTACTACTTGGTTTTCACCTGGCCTCTCAGTATTAAAATCAATATTAAAATCTCCCCCAATTATGTGTTTATTTCTGCCGGCAATTTTACATGCAAAACCAAGCCATTTAGTGAAGTCAGAATATAATTTAGAGCTATTATGACAACCATCGTTAAATCCCTTAGAAAAAAGTTCACTATTCTTGTTAAAGCCGTAACAAACTGATAGAACAATTTGAATTCCATCCATATTAAGTTTTATGGTAGTAAACGACCCTATAGAGTCAAGTTTTTCACAATTATCCTTATATTCATTAGCAATCAAAAAGAAGGAGTGAATAAGATTATTTTTATCAAATTGTGGGGAAATAATAAAGTAACCTGGTGGTACCAGTTTTCCAGTATTATAGAAGCTCTTGCAAATTCTGGCTTCACTTATAGCAAAAAATTTTATGTCTGGATATATTTCTGTAATTGTATACAGTTTATACGAATTAATTCTTCCTAGGTTGCAAAACATGAGTGGAATAGCTTGATTTTTTATTTTTTCAGCGATTGCTAAATTATGCTCTTTAGCGCTATTTTCAGATTTTGCAACCTGATCTGAATCATTAAGAAAATGGATAACAGTTGGCTTTTGATTTTCTTTGTAGTATTCATCAGAAATATACTGTGGAATTTCAAGGCAATCCTTTGGGACTGGAAAGTAGACTTGGGTCGAAGATTGAGAGTACATGTCTTTTAAAAGGTTTGAATGGGGATTGTTACGATTAAGATATGAGTCCTTATCAGCATAATAGTGACCCATATCTGCATCGGTCACAATTTCCGCCATATTAAACCTTTCTTGAACTTTACTGCTAGTTGGTTTCGGATTTATTGTCATTGCTTCCCTTCTCGATTCGTCACTAAAAGCAGAATATAACTCTTTAGCACTGATAGCGATATTTTCGAAAATTTGTCTCTTAAGGGGACAGGTCACATTGGAATAATCAAAGTAGTTTCCGTAAAACTCTAGCCTACATTTTTTAGACATTTTATCATCAATTTCAGCATTAGTAGCAATTTCACAATGATATGCTGCTAACTCTAATGTGTTCATTTCTAAATATTCTGTTTCACTAGAAAAATTTAAATGGTCAAAATTATAGGAGTTTTCAGAATCAGAGTCATCTGAAAAGGGTCTTAGAACGTCGAGATCGATCTTATCACCTGTTAAAACAACATTATCAATAGATATATTGTGAATTTCGGGCTCTAAATTTGAGTCTAAATATTCGAGACTACTATCCCCTACAACTTTACATAAATTTGAATAAGAAACAAATTCCCTATTTGTAGTTAATTCACAATGGTTGGCTTTACTTGTTAATTTTTCAAGTTTTGAGTTTCTAATAAGCTCAATGTTACCTGTGTCACTAAAGTCCATAAATTCTGTAATCTTTTGCTGCTCATTTTTGTCTTTAATTGTGAAATTAGAAATTTCTCCATTATTTTTATTTATAAGCTGCGTAGTGAGGGAATCCTTAAGCTTGGTGACTTTTGCAATAATATCATCAGATAATTCAGCAGAATGGAGATCCGCTGTGTTAAGTCTTTCTAAAATCTTATCACTATGCAATAAGACATAAAAAGCTTGTACTCGAGTGATTTTCCAACTGGAACTAGTCCATTTCGTACCCTGGCCGTGTTGATAAATATTAGCCAATTTGACGAAAAGATCGATTGATTTTGGTACAGGTAAGTAGAAATCAGAATTAACTCCAGTTTTGACTGTAAATAAAACCCAATCCGTGTTACATTTTAACTTATGGTACATTAATAATTCTTCTTTAAAAGAATTTATTTCAGTTTTAAATAACTCAAAAGTGTAACTGTCATTTTCATCCCAGTTAGATAGATCATAATGGTCAATTATAGATCCAACTTCTGATAAAAGTCGACCACTAAACTGAGTAGCCCAATGTCTATACCGCCCAACTGTGAATCTATTCATAGAAACATTTTTATTAACCAAATTGCAGTACCCATTTAAAGCCTCCTCTTTTGATTTTGCAATTTTATTCATATTTGTTATATCGTCCAATTTTGGTGCATTATCAAAATTTATGATTGAGATGCTCTGAGTAACTTCTTCAAGATTAGTTCTGTTTGCATAAGCTCTTGGATTCAGTTTAATCGACTCTGTCGTATCAAGAGTACCCCTTGGGGCCTCTACACTCGCCAAGCTGTCAATTTCTGCAAAATGGGGGTTTGGAAAAACAGTATCTTCTAAAATATTGTTTAACAAAGAGCTATCTATAAATTTATTGTTAATATATTTAATATCAAAAAACTGTAAATCAAATTGAAAAATATTTTTATTGGTCGATACCCAAAAGTCATTTTTTAAAAAATTAGAAATATTACTAATTATATTACTTTTGGTATAAAAACAGATCCTAGGATTATTAGAAAAAAATTGATGTATATAGATAGATTCGAACTTATTACCTTCTGTTTGAAATTCATTTGTCTCAGTTTCAATTTCTTGATCTGATCCTACATAACCAATATCGATCTGTTTTCCATCACTGCATGAGTTGATTAAATTAAGTCGATCTTGATTCCTCTCTTCTGAGATCGAGCCAATTTTAATCATTTCACTTGGTAAAATATCAGTTAGGCGGTGAGGAATCTTACCATCTGAAAAATTTTTCCCAAGTGAAGCCAGTTTTGATAAACCTTCTGAATTTCTGTCATCTGAAAACTTCATATCTTCAATCGACTTCTTAGATTTATTTTCCAACCCTTTGAATGCATTTTTCAGGGTTGTTAATTTTGATCCAAAATTGATTTTCAGAATCTTTCTGTTTTCAATTTCAAGTTCCGTATCATCATTACGGGCAACACTCTCAACATTTTTAGTCTTAGCAGTAATTGAAATTCCGTGGGTTTCAAGTTCTTTGAAACACTCAGTAAATTTGGCTGCTACATTATCACGCATGTTTGAATCAGCTACATCAACCAGGTCGGAAAAATTGGTACAAATTGTGTCATTAGCAATTTGGACGCAGGTTAATTTATTCAAAATTTCATTTCCTCTTATTTCATTTAAAAGGATTCTAGTATCTTGATGAAGGGAGACATTTATATTCTCCTCAATAAATTTTTCCATTTTTGACAAATCGAGACCATGACCTTTTACTGAGGCCAAGTTTTGATATGTGTTAAGGATTCCTCGAGCCGAATTTTGTTCACCAACTTTTTGAGATCTCATTTGGTTTAGGAAAACTTTCATATCATCAATTTGCTTACAGGTGTTTAATGATTCTTTATATGCAACAATGTTTTTTAATTTATGTTGGATAGCGTGAATCTTTAATTTCCACTCATCCGAGTCAAGAGTGTATCTATTTGGATCCAATGCAAGCTTCAATTTCAAATGGAGATTTCGAATATCCTTCCCCTTTTTAAGTACTTTAAAGGCCATATTATAAGGTCGATTTAATGATAACCAATGATTTCTTTGGGCTGTAGTTGGCTCAAGAATTTCTAAAACTTTTTGATAAATATCTGTGATCTCCCGGTTGGTAAATTTATCATAGTTTTTTATTTTTGCAGCAGCTATTTCATCAGATCTAGAAGGATGGAGTTCAAAATTATCCAACATTTTTTTGCAGTTATTTTTCATCCAAATAAATTGCAAATCGAAATGGTTTTTGACGCTATTAATGTAGACAAAGTTCATATAATTATTGTCGTAACCTTCCCCCTCAACTCTAGCGAAGTGTGCTGTGAAAACTGGCATCTCTCTATAAATATATGCTAGATCAGTTTGGCGCGTAAAGTCATGTGACCAGCAAAAAACACATGATAAATAATTCATTTTGGCGAGAGACCCAACAAACGTGACTGATTTTTCAGCTGGAGAATTATTGTTACTGCAATTTATAAGAAAATTTTCTTTTGTAATACCAAGAAGGGCTAATCTACAGAAAATTTCTTCACAGCAAATATCTTCACGAACTGAAAGTTCATAAGTGATTGTGTCGATTCCAAGGAAATTATTTTTTTGCATTCGAAGTGGAACTGAAATCACTGACTCACAACTGTTGTCGGTTTGGTCATAGCTAACGGAAGTACTGACATGGAATTTGTATTTCTGGTTTATAGTCCTCAGTTTAGATACCATTTCCTGACGTCTGATAGTAAAGGTATCCGAGTTATCATTAATGTCAAGATCTTCAAAGTTTTGTTGAAGATTTGTTAATTTTAGGGGAATTGGGTTTTTTAGGAGATTTGTGACTGGGGAATTTTGTTCCATGGGTTCAGGGGGGGTTGTGGGATTGGGAGGGAGAGTATTAATTGAGGAATTATTGGACAATACGACCGGTTTTGGAATTTCAGAATCCTTTTTTTTTAACTTAAGTTTTCTAAGTTTATTTTTTTGGTTCTTTTTCTGAGATTTCGATTTTTTGGCCGGAGGTGGAGGCGGTGTGGAGTTATTGATTGTATTCGATTTTTTTTCAACATTTTCCTCAGAAGTAGTTCTTTTTCGTTTTTTATCAACTACTAAAAAAAAGTTATTTTCTGATAGAAAATTAGTATTTTTTTCAACTATACTATTATTTTTATTATTATGATAAATAATTTTATTTTCCATTTTATTATGGTTTATATTGGATAGTTCGAGAGAATTATCCTGCAATATTTGTTCATACTCAAAAATATTGTTGTATAAATCGAAAAATAGCTCCTCAGATGAATTTTCCTCATAAAAATGTGAAAATTCAAACGTACCGTTTTTATCATCAGTTTTTTGATCACTAGGAATTGAGACTGGCTTTGGAATTTTTGGTTGCGAGTTCTTCACCGGCGTCTTGAAAACCTTATAATCCTTCTTTTTATTAATTGCAATCTTGGAGGCAGGGACTTTTGTATCAAAATCCATTGCTGCTGAAAGATTTTTTGTTAATAAAATTAAGACAAAAATGGGTATGAAGTATTGCATTTTGAGATAGGTAATTTTTTTAATTACGACTTTTAGGTAATAATAAACTATCAGGAAAATGCTACTACAAACTGATTTAAAAAAGGATATTAAGTTAAATATACTGATGGACCTCGTTAAGAAATTTATTTTGACCTTTTGAAACTTTTTAATATTTGTTTCTTTAGAATTTATTACTTTTATGAAAAAAAAAACATTTTTTAAATTACTCATTATTGGAAAAAAATAATTAATTTTAGTTATAATTTGGTTTTTCTGGTTAATTAAATAATCCGGATAGTTATTTCTGGAAAAAAAATTTGTTGATATTTTTCTGTTTACGTCTAGGTCAACTTGCGAAAGTGTAAACCATCCTTTGTAAATATCAAAGGCGAATAGTATACTTATTCTCTTATTGAACATGAACTCAACACCACTTCGGTTTGAGTCTACCACATTTTTAAAAATATTAGCCACCACATTAATGTAGCGTACAGGAAATTTAATTTTATTAAAATTCCCTACAAAATATACCCAAATNCCGGAGCCTCCAAGGGTTAAGAAAGTTTTATCTCATATTCTAGATCTCTATGCCTCTGGATTCGCGCGTTGAATGAGAGCCACCGGATTATTTTGACGTTGACCAATAAAGAGCTTTCGAGAAAAAAAAGTTCAAACTGAGACGCGAATCGGCAGGCCTGGAGATCTCAATCTTGCATATAATTTAATTTTATCGAAAAAATTTTCTTTAAAACAGGACTCCAGTGCATTCCCTTCCTAACGGTCTTATCTTCATACTAGCTTGGATTTATCCAAATTTCTTTTCTCTAGCGATATATTTCATGTTTATTCATTATCCCGTTCCAAGATTACTTCATATAATTTTTATAAATTAATGTGTTCAAACTTATTCGATTCAAAGTCCAGAACAACGATGAACAAAAACCTGACTTTGAGGGCATAGGCAACATTGAGATGTAATAAACGCTTTCAATTGGTCACCCACAAAAAGGGGGCTCTAATACCACAAATGACGTCATCAGTTTCCGAAGGTTTGTATTTAATAGGAGTTGCATTAGTGAGCGTCCTCTCATTGTGTAAAATTTGTAAATAATAATATTTTTTTGAAAATTAACATAAGATGAAATGCACTGTCATTGCACCTATGATTTATGCGAACATTTAGCCCAAGTTTTAGGTCTGTTGTTTTTTGATTGATTATGATTCGTCCGTTGTTATAAGTTATAAAGTTGAAGCTAGATAAATTTGGGAGTTTCAAACGTAAGTTTGCTAAGCACTTTCTAGCTTGTTTATAAATATAGCGAAAATTATTCCTTTGAGTCTTTCTCAGCACGCGTTCATAAACTTTGGAGACCAATGAAATGCGGATTCTTGAATTAAGTCGACAAATCGAGTATGGATTCGACACTGGCTCCAAAGTTATGACCCGTGCTGAGAAAGACCGATAGGGATAAATTTCGATATTCAGGGAGACCCATATCCCGAAATTTTTTACCACACATTTCGGCAATAATTGCGGCACTTTCGGCGATATTGAAACTTTCGGGTGAATCCCTTTATCACCTTTTGTTAATTTCCCCGGCCCTGATTTAGCAAACGTAGTGTGTTTTGTAAGTCGTAGGCGCCGAGAATATTCACAAAGTGTTGATTAAAGGGATTTGAGCGACAGCAATAAAAAAATAGTTTTCCAAAATGTAAAAAAAAACGTGGCGTTCAAAAAAGACTGGTATATCTAAGCATTTACTCTTGTTTTATTGACCAATCAAATCACGCAATTCTTTCGGTCTCTGACGTCAAAGTTCCTACGGGACACGTCGGTAGAATCTTCGACATGGTCGAACATATTTATTTTATAAAGTATACTGCCCAAAAAGTGGCGTCCATAAGCGACTCCCGTTTTCGGTGACACGGCGTATTTTAAACCATGCGAGTCAGTTTGACAAAACGGCGCCAGAGGCCGAAATATCGATAGATGATGAGCCTTGTACGTATGTATGAAAAAGACCTCTAAAAGTTATCTTTACACCCGCTGAGTGCCTATGTGGGTTGTAAAAGTGTCAGAATGCCTACGGACAAGTTGCCCGATTTTCAAAGTTGATATTTCACCTGAGTTCTATTTGCCTCCTTGGGTGAGAGTTGACCCAGGTTTCTTAAATCGTGCGTTCCAGAAACCGCTTATGCCGCGTTAATTTTGACAGTAAGATTTTATAGATTATAATATCCATTTATGTTGATGTGTTTCACAGAAACATGAAATAAAACAATGTTCTGGACGCTCTGGATTTTTATTTTACGTCACAAGTGCAAAAAAAAGATAATTTTTGACAGAAATATCCTCGGGGACTGAATTCGTAAATCTTTACAATTTGAAGTCGGCTCCGCCTGATTAATTCTTGGGATAATTGAATTGTTCTATAATAAAAATTTAATCTGATTTGAAAATAAGTCTAACATTCTGCAGGTAATTAAAAACACCGTGTTAAAAGCACTGCCATAATAGCTATCTACTCTGCTGACCGTAGCGTACTTCAGCAGGCAAACCATTGGCGTGTTCGGCTAAACTAAATATAGAAAGCGACTCTAATCAACTGAAATAAGCATATTTCACCAATAAGTATTAGACAAGTAAAGAACGCACAAATACTGTCAAGCTCACAAAATGAATCTTGCAAAATTTTCGTAGATTAGCCTGTTTATTCCCAAAACCGATGGTCTTAGACTTCGTTACAATTAGCACGCGAGCGGCCGAGCATGCAACTTTGGGCCCGCGCTGTACAAATATCAGCATTCGCGTCAACACGCTCGGTAGCAGTTCATAAATACAGCTTGAGCTCATTATTTCAAATGTTTCCGCAAAGTGATGAGGATAAAAAAAAAATTTAAACAACCCAGTACTAGATTTCGTAATTGGCTATAAATACGCTATCTGAAAGTCAGAATTTTATAATAAATATGGAATACCAAAAAGAAAAACCAGCAGCCGTTTTATCCCCGTATTGAAGGATGATTAGGGTCAAGACAAAAACCCCTACCTTTTATACATAACTAAGGTGAAAAATCAGATTCCAGGATTTTCCACTTTAAAGAAAAACAAATATTTCAATATCGAAAGAATCCGTTATCGAAATCTGTGACATTAAAAACAGCTGCATTTATGATTCCACCCATTCCATCCAGAAATACGAGGCTGAAGACAGACACGTTAATTATGTTTTAACTTCAAAATATTCATTGAGAATGTAATAGTAATTATTTTTTCACGGTGAATATACATCTACTAAACAAAGATACTAATTACTAATCACCAGGCCGGGATATTTCCCGGATAGTGAGAAGGGAGATATGTTTAATATTAACTTTGCTAAAGCTTACCAGTTATATTGTTGAGCATACCGATACATCAATAATTGATTAGAAATGTCAATGATAAATATATATGTGCAAACATAAATACTTTGAGACGTTAATTTATTTCTTAAAATCGGAAAATTGTACTATGATACGGAACTTACTGCCAAAAAATCCTAGAAAGTTATCCCGGGGATAATTTGAAAAATTTTTCTTAAATTATAGTCTAGCCGCTTACTATCTTTCAATATTGTTCATACCTCAGATAATGTATTTGTCTTTCTTTCCAATACTGTTTGTGTTACGTTTTAAGTTTATAGCTTCAAACCTCATGAAAGATCCTCCAAAATACGCGACAGTTTGAATTTACCAAAACTTGCTAGACCGATAGCAATTTAAAATCTGGTTTCGTTGCTCTACTGTCTTTCACGTAGCTAGTGAGCCTCACTAAGTAGACGTACCGATTTAAACGGAATTGCTAACAATGGGGCCTGATTTCGTGTTTCAGTCCTTCAAGAGTTACATTGAACAACGTTGCCGCCTAAGATGTGAATGCAGTTAAGGCTAACGTTTATAGCTTAGTTGAGTTTCTACGTCTCGTACGTGTCAATAATTAAAATAAGATATCCTTCTTAAATATCTTTTCAAATATGTGCCCTTGAATTTTATGATTTTGAAAAACTTTTTTCGATTATATTGATATCTAAATTAAAAAAAACAAAACATCAATTGAAATAGGCTGTTTTTAATTGAGTCCCGCAAGTTTTCTTACAAAAATCGATTCACCTACAACATAACACGCAATTTTTAATCTTCAATGTAGCTTCTATAGCAAAGTATAAGAATGAGACGCTAACTGATACATAACCCGTAACTGTACAACTTTTTTTAGTCTGTAGGTTGAACCCGCAGCTAGAAGCGAGGAGCAGAAATGTATTAAAATTAAATTATATGATTTTGAAGTTGATATGCGAGAAGATTGATACGATTTTGCGGACAGATCCCTATATGAGCAGAGTAGTAGTCAGGCGTGAGTACTGTACTTGGAAACTTCATGTGTATTTTAACAGTCTTTATTGTCTGTTTTTACCAACTGCTATAATTCTTTTATTGTGAAATTGCCTACTGTGGAACCATTGGTGATCGCTTTGCAATCACATGATCTCCAAGTTTAGTCAGTCCATTTACTGGTGATCTCTGATTTGGCTGGTTTCAAGCAAGTGTGCCAAAACAATCAGACTATCTTTCCAATTTTGATGTTTTATTTATCAAGAATTTTGCACAATTTTTACTTTATCATTAAACAAATTCAAAATTTGAGAAATGTTTTGGTGCCTGGTGTGCCAGAAGTTCTTTAGGCGATACGGTAGTGGAAAATGCGAATTTCTATTCTAGAAATATTTTTCAGGCCGGTTTTTGCGAAAGCCATCAATAGTGTCCTATTTTGAGGATTCGAGCCTTGGATGCAAATTTTTCAAATTTTATTTATGTTTTGCAAACTTGTTGAAAATTACAAATAAGTAATTTATTTTCAACGGGAAGTCTAACCTTTTCGACATTCGAAAGCTGCATTTATCAGGCAAAGCATATAAAGATTCAAAAAGGCAAATATAATTCGTCGAAAATTTCAACTCAACTCATCCCCTTCACACTTTGTTAATATCCCGGCCCTTTTTTTTTGAGGTATAGTGCATTTATTTTAATGACTTTTTGCAGATTTGAAAGATTATGGGATTTCGTTGCTTTTACTGCAAATTGTATAATTTACATTGATTAATTTTTTTATCAATGCCAACAAATCCCAGATGTATACCTTCTCAGTTCATAAATATCCCACAGACCATGGGGTAATAAATTTTTTCAAACAAGTTATTCACCGCGCGTCCGCAGTAGAACTGCGCCCTAAGGCTTGTTGTACAAATGATGTAGCCTTTTCTTTCTTGTGTAACCTTTTCGTTTTAAAGATTTTTAGAAGTACGGTTTCGGTAGAAAAATAATATATAAATGGCCATATCATTTTTCCAACTATTTCAGCTAACAATGATCGTTATTATTTATTATATATTCATATACGATTATTTGTTTAGCCTTGTTAGTTAAAAAGCGGGCCAGAACAGTATTTTTTTTGATAAAGAATTCTCTTTTCTTAATTTGATTTTAACGCTTGGATTGTTGCGTGTTTGACCAAATTCATTTTGCTTTCCAGTTCTCAATCTCCAACATGACTTGCAGACCATACAGTGGTTTTTGAGGATAACCCTGTTATTAAATTCAATAGAAAAGTTTTTTGGTTATATATTAGTTTTATTTGACGAAAAACACACATAGTTCACAACAAAAAGTAAAAAAATAAAAAACTAAAAAAACAAAGGAACTTTCACACCAAAAAATATATATATTCAATAACAAATATCTATATAGACAAGCCTAATCAATATATCTGCATTTAGACCAAAGAAAGTGACTGGAAAAAGTGTGCCCACCTAATCGTAAGAAAAGCATTTACTTCCAAAGACAACCCACAAGATAGCAATACCTTGAACTGCCCTATTATAGTAATAGTCCTTCGATTTTACAATACCCTCAAGTGTTTTCAACAAAAATACTTTTCTCTTAATAAAATATTTTATATATAAAAGATATATATGTCGTTATAAACACTTAAAGGGCAACTTTTAACTTTAAAAATATCAGCTGTTTTAAAAACGGTTGATCCTTACAAGTCTAGTCACCCTTTAAGTCATATTATAATATTCACTGCAGGTGTTTTCTGGTTTACATTTGAAAAATTTCACCATGGCTACCTTATTTCAGCATGCCATTTTGTTCAAACGATGAGGCAGCTGGACACGCTCCTCCCAATTTTTTGCGGGCCAAATGTTTTCCTTCAAAAAGGTCATTTCATTTTTTTTTGCCAAAGTAATCAAAGAAGAGCATTTATATCATTTTCAAGTTATAAAATTTTTATTTTTCGTGCAGGAAAATAATATTTTTAGTATTTTTAGATCATTATTCATTACAAGTATCTACTTGTTGTTCTGCTTTTTATTTCAGCCGCAAAAAATATAATTACTATGCCCTGAGTTTTTATTTCCATTTAATTCTTTATGTACGATACTAATAGAAAGAGAAAATGATGAGGGTTTTTCTATAATAACCTTATATATGTACTCAGTATTTACACTACCTAAAATCTTTGAATGTAAAAGAGGAAAAATACAAATAAAAGAAAGCTATGTAATGAACAAAACGAAAGATAAAAGAGCACAGTAATTACGCATTCACTTTCTTTCTATACATCCTTTTAACATCACCCCTTAGTTAGAATGCGTAGCCAACAACGTTAAATCAAACGTAAAAAGGTCTGTCTGTTATAGGCTAAGCACATCCAAAAAACAAACGGTGAACAAGGTTACATAGGGAGATATATTAGTCAAAAAATAACAAAAGTATAAAATACATCTGTCTTATTTATACATTTTTAGTTTCAAGATCATAGAATTTTCGTACATTCAAGATGCCTGTTACCAAAATCAAATGAGTTTGCTCTTAGGAGTTTTTGGAAAAAAGTTCTCTGAGCAACTCTTGTTGCTTTTGTTTTAAACATCCCAGCAAACCCTTTTAATATCATTGGCGAACTCCTGCAGAAATAAACATTGTTGGTAGAGAACAATTCACAGTTATTAGCAAAATTCTCCAAATTTATAGATTCTTGAGTTTAATCAAATGTTTTAATTAAAGGGGGAGTTTGCCCTTCTGGATTCAAACAGTTTTTTTCTGGCAGCTGCAGATAGTTTCACATGCCGACTGGGGACTCCGAACTTTTTTACAAACATCCCGGCTCTAATCCAGTCCACTCCTCCCAATAAAATCTCCATTTTTCCAGCAAAATTTTGTGAAATTTGATTGGGTACTTTAAGTAGATGTCAGGGCGATACACACAGCCAGGCGAGTTCTTAGCATGCTACCTCGAAGGGGAATACATCAGATGAGATACCCAGACCCCAATTGTTCAACATTGAACATATTATTTGATGGTTCTTAAATTTTTCAGATTTATTTCCAGGCCTAGTCTAATATGAACCGTACTGCAAAACCATTTAAAGATTTAATGTGCGATATTTAAGTTTTGAGTTACTTCTTGCAAAGAAATAAATATGAACACATAAACTTTTCGGAAATATTTTAAAATTTTTTGACAGTCTTCGATAACACCTGGGAAAAGTATAAATTTCAGGTTTTTTTTTTATATTTCTTTTATTTTTAATTTTCAAAATACTTCGAAAACACTAAAAAAATTAAATAAATTTTTATAAACTGTTACACAATGTTTTTGGTCCGTCTGTTTTAAACTTTTTCTAACCTAACACCTTTTATCAAAAAGAAAACTTCCATTAAATGTAGTTATTAAAATGAATATGTGAGAATGCTCAAAAACTTAATGTACTAGTATATTTATAGGAGTAGCAGAAAGAAAAAACTTCTCATTAAAATATTTCTAAAGATTTTTAACTGTACCTCCGTCTATTGAAATCGCATATGCTTCACTCCGTTGTATCCGCAAAAAAACCTTTGAGTTTTTTCGTGGAAAGTCGATGTGCAAAACCTCTCCACTTCTCATTGACCAGTTCCCTATATTGTTCAAATATTGGACTACCACGAAACAGGACCTAATATATATAGTTAAAACTTATTTCTTATTTATTATTAACCGGTATTGATTTTGTTGTCCATTTCACGGTAATATCTACTTCTTTCAAAAGTCGAAAGCAGATGTGGAAAGCCCCATTAACAATTTTGGGTAAAAAAAGACATTACTAAAAAGGAAAGAAAACCACTGCTTAAAAGAAAAGAACAACGCATAAAAAGGCGCCCAGTACTTACTTGATTTCGGTGGCATCCTGATCTGTAAGAAAATTTTCAGTGATGTTCTTTTCTTGAAAATTTTGACCAGTAGTTGAAGTTTCCGTAGCCTTCATCGCTAAAAAAATCACTCTGCCAAGCTTTAAAGAGGGGGAATGGAGTTAGGACCAATTCGAAACTATACAGTTTATTTTGACCTTCTGGAAACCTCTAATCCGAGTTCCTCTTATATTCGAAACTTGTTACTGTAAACCCACGTCTGAATCCATGTTGCAAATTGCTTGGATTTATTCTTAACCCCAAATTCGCAGCTTGATTATTCGATGAGCGATGCTAGTGATGTTCCCATCAAATCCTGCTTCATTGTTAGGGGAATTGAAATGTTTCAAAAACTGTTTTCTGATCCAAGCCTGGTATTTTTTCTTACTCGCTAAGTTTGATAAATCACCATTTGAGGATCTCGAGTTCGTTTCTCTCAATTTTCAAGACATTTATTCCCGAGATGTCACCGTCCAAATTCTCGATTGACTGCAAAAGTTCCTCTGACGCAAGATCCTCCAACCTCTCAGTTAAAAAGTCGTTTGGTTGCAATTTTTGTTCCGGTTTTTTCTATAAGTAAAAAGATATAGTATTTGACTGAAAGAATTCATGTACTTTTAGACAAAAGTCATGTATTTCTTGACAAAAAAAATAAAAAAAAACAAAAATAAAAAGAGGGACAGGCTATGCATCTCTGCCGTGAACTTTTTAATTGAAAAAGGCAGAAACTCATTTGCCCCCTCTTTACACCATTTACAACATTACCCCTATATAATATTTTAATTACTGAGTGGTGCGAATATTTTTTTTGTCTGTATTGTACTGAAAACGAAACCTTGGTGTTAGGATACTTCCGCTGGTAAGTCTTGTTATCCCTTGGCATTTCCACAGCACTACATTCCAAAGTATCACTTCCTGAGGTACCTGCAAATCGCTTCCATGCTTGTCATGATAGAGGCGTTGATTATTATCTTGAAGCCTCGCATTTTAGCCTGACTACCTCAATTTATTCCCAGCTTTTGAAAGTAGAAAAAAAAAATATAAATTCTATTTTTTATATATAAAGTCCTGTTTTCCAGCTATGAAAGTTTGAAAAAGGATCCACAAAAAGTTGATTCAGCTGTCTTAATACCCCAATTTCAGTCATTTTTCGCTATCACGTATTTGGTCCATAGACTTAAAAACGAACCATTTTTTCAATAAAGCTTATAAATGTCGTCGGAACAAAAATAACACGACTTGTTTTCTACAAAAAAAGTTATTATGACAATTATTTTGATTTTTTTAATTATGAGTAAACGTTGCAACTGATTATGGCCTTGTTACAACAAAAACAGAATATAACATAGATCTATATAAAAATAAGAACTAAGAGTAATACTTTATTTTAAATCATTTATTCCATTTTAACGATAGCGGTTTCAATCTGATGCGGGTTTCCTATTCGATTATTCCAGGCATAAAAATACCGAAATAATATAAGAAAACAATTTTGTCATCATTTTAGGCATGCGTTCGTATTAGGTTAAACAATTTTTTCTTTTTCAAAAAACAACTATTTCAAAGCCGTTGCATAGTCTTACTCTAGAATTGGCTATTTTCAAGTTTAAAACAAAAATTATCTGACTTCAGTTTGTTTTTATTTCAAAAAATCTACGATTCACCTAACAACCTTTTTCTGAAAACAGGTTGTACTGTAGTATTGTAGTAGAGCATTTTATTATGACCGAATGCCTAAGTTTGGTCGAGCTCGACGAACCTGTTAATGCACGCAGTGTAGAGCTAGACGATAAACCCAGTAAGAATACTTACCCAACCGCTCCAAAAACCGATTCAAGGTAAAGTTGTATTTAAAGTCGGAAAATCTAACTACAAAATATATATAACTTCAGTTTTCACTTTCAAAAAACACTTTCCAAAAACATTTTGAAGAAAATTGTCTGGAATATTCACCTATTTTTGCTTTGGTGAGTTTGTTTAAAAATCACTTTTTCCAGTGATTATTTATGAGCTTTAAAACATTTTTATCCTGGAAAGAATTGCAGTAAATACATCTGGGTTGAGAAAATCACAGTATAAAAATTTTTTTTTCGAAATACCTTGAGATTTTTTTCTATTATTAGGGGACGAGTATACAATAACTTCTAATTTAGATTCATGATGTATGTTTCTTTTAATGCCAGGTCCTTTCAGTACCTACCTGTAAGCGGCCTCGGACGGTTCTATGTCTACATTTGCGGTCTCGAACAAAGTGGGATGCCACTTTATCTCAATTCGCGTTGCAGGCATATCAAAAACGTACTTTTTTACGGTGGCATTCTTCATGCTGTGTGGGCTCATTTTGTCCCTTTTTTCCGATCTAAGAATATAATTGACCATGATTTAATCAGACTATCTCTCACGTGGATTATTACTTCGTGACTTCGGATAAATGTAGAAGAAAACTTACCCTCCATTATGCATAAGTTGAAGGTAATGCTTAACCACATAGTGGAGAATTAAAAGTCTTAAAAAGTGTGCATCCTATGACGTCATTAAAATTTCCTTCTAAAAAAGAGAAGAAAGTTGCATAAATCGTTTATTATTAGTTTTTGAATTCATGACTTTTAGATGCAGAGACCTTCGGAGTTATGATGCTTCAACCACTATGGCTAGGATTTCTGAGATGACCATGGACTATCTGTCAAACAATATGCTATCCTAACCTTGACGATGCATTATAGAGGTATTAAGTTCTTTTTATACCTCCTCGGAGTTATATTATGAGTTCCCAAGTATAACATATTATTGGACTTTTTGGGTTTTATTTTGCCCATGTTTATTTTTGATAATTTGTTTATTTTCTGCTTAAAAAGATAGAAAGGGAAATTTTTGTTCCGGTAACACAACGAAGGGTGCATTAAATTGTCAATTCTGTATGACTTGGGGGGCATTCATTTTTATTACAAAAAAAAAAAAAAAAAAAAAATACTTAAATAAAACAGGCATGGCACCTATGAGTAATTCTGTTTCTGTTGCGATACCCAATAAACCCTTCTGTTCTTTACTATAAATTTTCATTATTATTCAAAATTTAGACTTGACATATCAGTTCCGAGTACAATCAATACCAATGGCGGCCTCAGTTGAAAACATTCCCAACCTCAGACAGAAGGGAGTCAAACTTCAATTCATGAAATAATTCAGTAATTAGCGCTGTGGAGCTGAAGGTTTTATCAGTGCCAGCTCACCTTGCGTTCTATAGTTAGTTCTGAAAAAAGCCATCCAGATGGCCATTTTTAGACCCGAGGATATAGTTTTGAAAAATGGTGAAAAGTCGGAACCAGCATTAGTTTTTTGCGTCGCTATCCAGTCCTTTCTATTTTCGGTCATCTAAAACTAACATTCAGGAAGTAGGTGATAAAATTCATTAATTTTCAAAGTCTGATCATGATTTTCTGTCAAAAACAGGATCAAAATACCACCTTGAACCAGTGAGACTGCTTCACATCGGTTCAAAACTAAGCTATTTCAATTCGTCCAAAAGTGGTATATCTTTACGAAATTTAAGTAAGAACCTCCAGCGACTAGGGTGTATGTAGATTTTCGATGTTTATATGGGATGACCGAACTTTATACGCTATGTGATGAAAAGTTGCCGAAAAACTGTCTGAAGGCAATGAGAAAACTACCGATGCCGGGTCACGTAGAGTAGCTACTAAGCAGAGATGCTGGTCTAGGGATAAGCATTGGACGGACTGTGTCTCGAGTAGTCAATTGTAAGTTTATTTCATTCATGATGATCCTGAATTGAGAACTGCTAAAAGAGACATCGCGCCATTTTGGACAAAAACACCCCGTTTTAATCGTTCCAAAACAATTTCTGGGAGAAAGAGATTTTAGTTTTTAATTTTAAGCCAGAAAACCATTTACTCTCTAGATGGTTTTGATAGATTTAGAACTTTCCGTGTGTCCTATTAAAAAGAACTTTAAAATTTGCCGTTCAAATACGATTTCCTTCAATGGGAAAATATTTATCCTCTAACTTCACGCAAGCCTTTTCTTTTTTTTCTTAAAAAAAATACAAACTTTGTTTATAGCCTACGATACTTAATTGCAGACAGCAGGTATTTAAAGATAATATCATTTATTATGGTCCTAATGCTAGTTCTATTTATTTGCCGACAACAATTGACGCGTCCAGGACGATGCATTGAGATAGTGGAACTGGTTTGGGGGCACAGGTCAAAACAGCAATTTACACCTGTACCAAATCATTATGGGCTCTGTTTAGGATTTTCGTTAGGTTTTCATGTTTATGAGGGAAGTTGATCTCGGTACAATGAAGTTAGATTTAAGGACATGTTAAAATCAAAAAAGCAGGATCTTATTCAATGGCCATGTGGCTTTCTTAGGTCTGTCACATCGAAACACGATAGGGTTCCATTCGATACTTGATTTGTGAGAGAGAATTCGGAGTATCACTGACCGAGGTAATCCACATGATATAGAAAAAACAATATTAATTTTAGAAGATTCTTCAAAAACTCCAAAAATTTTAAAAGTTTTGTCTTTCTTTTTACTTTTTTCTTTTTCTCTTTATAAGATCTTTGAAAAATTAAATCTAATTATTTTTCTTAGTAACCCCTCTTCCCCCAATTTTTTTCTCGAAGTTTTGGTCCCTATACTTGACAGTGATTGCTAAAATTTAGGTTGATCTCAACTTCGCTTTGAAAGAGCCGCAAAATGTCTTAATGAGGCTAGAATCTGTGATCAAAAATAAGGTTTTGTTTTTGAAAATTTCAGAAACGCGGACCCGCAAAAAACCATCAATGCTTCAACTTTATCTGGCCTTAATTTTAAGTATACATTCACCATGTGTAACTTAATTGGTGGAGGACAACCACTAAATAGTATTTTTGATTACTGATGAACTTACATTCGAAGGTATTCCTGTTGCTCTGCCGCCAAATTAAACAAATTTACGTTGAAGTTTTTTAGGTGGGGACCGTTTACAAACGAGTTCGAATCCATGCTGTGACATTGTTTTGCAAACAAGGGAAGTTTTGTCAGGCTTGAACAGTAAGGTACCTCGAATTCAATGTTAGATAGATTCCTCATAAATAGTGGAAAGCCTAAGTCCAAAAAGTTTCCACTGTCTCAATTTTTACTCTAATATTCATTATCCAAATAAAATGATAAATCTAAACTTCCAAAATAATGGTTTTTTGTTGTTTATTTCATACCCTGCTTTTGTAAAGGAGTTTATGAGAAAATAATCACCATAACCCTTACTTTTGAAAAATGTCACCATAAATGACAGTTTTGAAAACATCCCAATCCCCTCAGTTTCAACTGATATTTTGAAAAAAAATAAACAAAAACTGTCCCATAACCAATACTTTCCAATCCTATCACCATAAAACGGTCATTTGGAAAACGCAAAGATTCTTCTCCCTTTATAAGTCGTAGTCACCATACCTTTATTATGAAAAAAATAGTCACCATAACCTTAACTTTGAAAAATATTCACCATAAATGATAGATTGAAACCTATTTCCGATCACTATAAGTCAAATGACATTATACCACAAAAGTGACCAAAATTAATACCGGTCACCATAACCAACACTTCAATCCAATCCACCATAAACGGTCACTGAATACAAAAACACTTTTCTCCTGGTTGATCAGTAGTCACCATTAAACCCTACAATGAAAAAGATCACCATAAATGATAGTTTGAAAATATTTTTCGATCTCTTTCTAATTCTAATGAATAATTAAGAAAACAGAGACCAAGAATAAATAAATTGTCCCGTAAACCAACACTTTCAATTTCACCCACCATAAATGGCGACTTGAAAATTGAGAGAGATTAGAATAAAAAACACTCTGTGTGAATAAATTATTGGGTCAATTTTAACGGGCTAAAGTTTTTCAATCTTTGTTTTTAGTCTTTTCAAAATCATATTCCAGAAATGACCCGCCGAGTGTACAGCTGGAGTCTATGTATGCAGAGAAGGTTGAAAGTTTCTTTGCTGAGGGCGACGAGACTGTCAAAAACTATCAATGAAATGTTACTGGATCCCGAATCGCTTGGGTCAAAATGTAGAGGCAAGTAGATTTAAACCTTCTCAGGTTTATTCATTTTGATGAGAAAAAAATTAAATATTTTGATGGGTTACTTATACTTCTAGCACCACTTCCTTAATAGTATTTTCTATCTGTTCAAAGCTTTAAGGGGTTGCAATATTTTCTGGAAAGCATAGTCTCCAAAAGACTTTATAACTTAGAAAATTTTCAGATATCTTGGAGTGTTTGAGATCCTTTTGATTCAAAGATGAAATTCAACAATTTTTCTCATTTTGAAGGGATCAATCTTGTCTTTTCCCAACGTTCATTCTACAAAGTCAAACAAACGACCACGACCCAGGTTATGACAGCCAGAGGAGTCAATCGAGCGAATTAACAGAAAAAGTACATGGTTTTTCCAGGTCTTCGGGTACATTTTTTCAACATAATGCAAATCCCAGTTTTACTGCTTCACGTTATGACAAAAAAATGCCCTAACTTGACTTCACTCCGAGGCCTGGTGCACATATTTGAGTATGGATGAAAACGATAGATTTTCCATATTTACCACAATTTCAAAATATTCTGTGAAATTACTATTTCATATATCCAAAATAAACCGGTAACACTTTCTGTACACAGAAAAAAATAAAAAACAACCAAGGAAACCACCATTTGTTCTTGAAAGCATTTATTAGTGATAGTGATTCTTTGATTTTACATTGTATCCTTCTATAAGGATTTCACAGAAATGATGAGTACACAACGCCGAAAGTAACTTTCTCAAAAGCATAAGAGTGGTCATATCCCTTACCACCCTCCGGTTAGAATGCGTAGCACTACTCATCTTTTAACGTTGTGAGTTTTTAAACGTTCGTTGGCTACGCACTCAACCCAAAAGGCGATAGGGACATCATTCGGTCCAGGTGACTAGCTATTAGATAAAGGATTCTAATCTTTAAGATAGACGAAATTAGTTTTTGATTCATTTTTTGAAAAAATTTGAGTTTTTTCAAATTTATTCCTTTATCAATCATACATAATCAGCAATTCTTATATCATCAAGTGCCATGGCAATGAGTGAGAGATTGAATTTGGAAGTTTTCTGGCGTCTGATTTAATCTAAAAATCCTCAATGCAATCGGATCAGGAGACAGTATAATCACCTTTATGAAAGGTTATTTGCAATTTTCCGTACATTTGCTCAGGGTATTTCTATCAGAATTTAGTTTGGTAGCACTCTGAGTGATCTGATTATTATCCATAATGCTACTTAAAGTTTCCCTAGCCTCAATTTTTGCGCTATCCCTACGATCGAAAAGAATAATTCAAGGTTTCAAAAAGGAACATAACGTTGAAAATCTCGCACAAAATCCCAGCAAAAGTCTCAATTTCCAGTTGTCTTTTGCTTCTTATCTGCAACTCCTCAGCTTTTTTGTGTCAATTTTCGTTTAGACTCCAACCCTACGATTCGATTTGTTTTCTGTTATTTTTGTTCCAATTTTGGAGGTGAGTTTATTTTTTTCAAACCTGGAAATATACTTATTCACATTACAAAAACTCTTATTTTTCAAAAAGAGCTGAAAAATTCGTAAGCGTGTGAAACTTAATAAAGATAAAGTCTTCACTCCTCAATATCTTGCAGATGCATTGGACAGCACGTGAACCTCTTATGATTTTCAAATGACATTTTTGCGGTAAATGATCTTAAAACAATCTTTGATTGACTTTTTATGTTTCAAAGCAATCATACGGTCATCTATTTGATATATTCCTTGTTATTTTTGCGCGTTGTTTTAATTCCTTGTAACTACTAATAATTATATTATTCATTAATTATTGTGAAACAAAATGATGTTTTTTAATGCGTCATTTGATTGCCAATTAAGGAAACTAGTCCCAAATCTTGTAATTGCAGAAGTTGCCAAGCTCAAGTTGTTAAGAACATATCTGGCGTCGTTGGAAAATCATTTTCAGTCCTGAGAACTGCAAAATCACGCCTAATTGTAATTTTGGTTCTCCTTATGTAATTTAATTACTTCGGGGTTATTGTTGCTCATTAGTACTAGATGTGTCAATGAAAGTAAGTAGTTGATTAAATTTTTGTTGATAGGTAACCACATCACTCTGGAGGTTATTTTATGCTACCAGAATATTGATATCTAATAAAATGCAAAATGTTTTCTGTTGATTCTTGATCCATTTGTAGTATTCATTTTCATTGAAAAACAGTTAGACTTGTAGCTTTCACTTCACGGACCACCAGGACTCTTGATCATTATGATCGTCTCGTTGGTTGATTTGAACCGCTTCAAAAAGAAATGACATTATTTTAAAATCTTTCCTTCCTTCAATATTATAATGATTTATCAAATAAACCATAAAAGAAAACCAAAAAATTAAGAAAAATAGAGTTTCAATCAGCTAGACATATTAGACAATCTTCACTTACGACCCCACGATTAATGTTTCTCTTAAAAAAAAGAAATCAATAAAATCCCCCTCTTAAATCTATAAAAAAAAAGTATAACGTAAAGACTACACGACTGAGAAAATTAACCTCTTACAAAAGGACTGTAGTTAGGTAACTGGAAAAAAATTAAAAATAGTACAAAAAAAAAAAAAAAAAACATCAAAAAGTATACACAACATTATACAAAACAAATTCTGGTAGGCAAGTGTGAAAAGTTTCATTTATGTGAACTCTGCTGTGTTTTAATTAATTATACTTAATTTTTTGCATTTGTGGCCCGCCAGTCAAAGAAGGCGGTTTGATGAACTTCTTAAGACAAAAAGGAAAGAAAAGTATTATTTTATTATGATTTTTTATCAAATATTATATTACTACCACTTTCGATTATTATCTGCCAAATATAGTGTTTAATTTTTCAAGAATATTATTTTAATTGATACTAAGATGCGCATATATAGCACCCATTTAAAAGAAAAATTTTTTGGAAATAATTAATTTTTCAAAAATCATTAAAGAAGTACCATAATTTTTCTCTCTTGAAATATTTAGAGAGTATTAATTTTTGATAGTTCTGATAAGCTAGTTCATAAGAAAACATGGCTATAGATTTATCAAATTTATATACGACAATAGAATTTAGATGGTTCAAGTTAAAGTTAAATCTTGACCCTATCACATCTTAGGTAGAGTCTTTAACATTTTCTGTAAAGCTCAATTATTTCTTTATTTTAATACATCGATACAAAATCGCTAATTAACGATTTTATTATGATTTTTGTGTAATCATATTTAATTTTCATGCATTTGCTAGTACATTTAGTTTAAAGGGATTTTGAGAGCCAGATCGTGACAAACCTTTTTTATTTAGGTGTTCCGTTACTACGTCCCTCAAAAGACCTTGATTTTATATTCAATTTCTCTCTTGCAAAAAATGGCCATTAATAACACAATTAATGGGCAAACTACCTAGGAGTAGAAAGTCTAAGATGACTCGATATAAGTCTTTTATCCAAATTTCCATTAATCATATGTAAAGTTTCACGGATACTTCTGATATATTATGAAATCAGACTTGAGAAAAGAAGAAGCATTATCGTTATTAACATCTAAAAACAATTCAGTATTACACCCTAGTTGATTACTTTATACTTTTTGTGCTGGCAGAGGCTGTGTTAAAATATCTTAATCATTGATTTATTACTGAAAAAGCCCAAATGTTAGCTCTTATTTTGGCTGGTAATTTGTTTAAAATTCTTAAAAGAATTATTACCGGAAAGTGTGCTAATTTTTTTAACCGGTAAACAAGCAATTTTTTTGTTAAACGAACTTATGGTCCTCGGTTGTCCATTATCTCTTGCCAAAATATAAATTTTTTTTTTAAATTATTTTTTATATGGATCCAAAAATCTGTTAACTGGTTTTTCTTTTAGAAAATCTAAGAAGGGGATCACGCATTAGCTATGCCACCGGGGTACTTCATACATTTAGTAGAATGATTATTTTCCTCAAGGGGAGTCTTCATTAACGATGATATTATTTACAAGTGTTTGCAAGCGTGTTTCCTGCTCATTAGATAGGAACTCATCTGGCATCTGTTGAAGGCAATCAGCTTGCAGACAGGCTAGATAACTATTGTCAACAATCGATTTCTTAGGCTCTGATATTATAAATAATCTCAAGGACTTATTTAGCTTACTTTGTAGTCGTACCGACTCTTTAATTTCCCAGGGCCTTACACACGTTTAAACATGCTTGAAAAGATCCATAGTAAACTCATAATCACCCCTTTATTTGTTTTTTGCATCCGAAATCTTCAGAGTATAGGCCATAACGGTACTAGCTGCAAATTTCTTTTCAATATGCCTCAAGTTGGGGCGTTAAACTTCAATTTGTCATTATGTCTAATACCTAAATATCGAATTCAAAAATTTGTTCGCATTTTAGATCCATTTTATTATTAATGAAAATTCTGTGATTCTAAAAACTTACGAATCTCATATAAAACGATTTGGATCGGTTAACTTCAATTTCTAGAGCTTTCTCAACCACGTGACGATTCCTCTGTAAAAATGTTTGCACGCGCCTCAACTTACTCCCAGGAGTCCCCACTTTTAATAATAGGACATGAGTCATCAGCATAATTAATTTAGTTTGTGATGATCTAATTAAAACTATTTAGACATTATATCAGCCTCATTATTTATTAAACGCATAAATTGAAGGCCCATTACAAACTACCCTGAGGAACCCCATTGTTTGGCAATACATAAGTTCTTGAGATCCCCATCGTTATGTTTTACAAAATTACCTCCTACTGCGTCAAAAAAAGATCTGAACAAATTCAAAGTACTGTTTATCTTTGCATTCGTTCAGCCAGAGTTCGAGGATTTTATAATGTGATGCGCTTCCGAAGGCGTTTGACCCATCAAGAAACACCGATTACTGTACAATCATAACCGTTGTATTCACCCCCCTTACGACAACTAGAGAAGGCCAGTGCTGCGCAACTACGTTTGGTCTAAAAAACCGTGTTGCCAGTCTTCAAAACCATTTATTTTTTTCCACAAATTTGAAAACATGTGCAAGCACTACATCTTTCATACAGGCTCCAACTGCCATCCTGTACCGTAATAGGGCCTCTTTTTTCTCGGGTTATTTTTATCCTTGGCTTATCAGACTTATCTATTACAGGTCACCTTGTTCGCTTCAAAAAAAGTTTCATTAAAATTTTACCTTTTTCAAAGCTTGTTCTATGAAAAGGCTTTCCAGGACCGGTTTGATAGCAGATTGCATACGAACTTAAAAAGACGACGTTTATAGAAGTCTTTTACCCGTGTTATTTTTTTTTGGCCGTGGTGGCTTTACGCACTTTTTTATACTACTTTTTTGTATCCTTACCGGGTCCATGGCGTGTTTGATTTTTTAAAAGTATTTCCTTGTGTTTTCGACAGTATCCTTCGATATACGATCAATTCTATCCTCTGAAATTGGTTCAATAGTTAGTATCTTTGTGCCTGTAGGTCATTAATGGCCTTGGCTAGGTCCTCGGCTGTAAGGTCAGATGTATTATAGAATGATGCTCGAGTTATCGCGTTGTATTTTTTTCTACAACTTTTCAGATTTGTTCATAGAAATACAACCGATCTTCGAACATAGTCCATCAGCAAGATTCTTTTGTCCCTACCGGTTAAGATTTCCTTTAATTTGAATTACGCATGTTAAGGGATTTGGCATAGATCTGAAAAAAACCTTTTATATTTCTATCCTTAATATTTAGGATTATTTTCAAAAGTTTCAACCGCCAGTGATTTTAAGAATAAACTCGACGCGTCCATTCAGCAGAATCAGGTGCCATAAGGTTGAGTATTTTGTCATGGGAATTTTTTTAATCATCTCAGGTTCTAAGAGTTCGAGATACAAAAAAAAATTCATGTTTTGTCACCCTTTGAATATCACTAATAGTTTGATCATTCATATTTTCAAGAAAACGGCCAACAAGTTATCATTGTTTTAAAAATTATGAGTTTTGGGCTGGTTTTCTAGTGGCAATAATTTTCAGAAAATTGTCACCCTTCATGACTACTGGAAGAAAAAACAGCATGGCCTTATGCCCATCGTCAATTGTGGCTGGCAAGTCCCGGAGTTGAAATTTATAGTTCACATTTTAAAAAAGTATAATCAATTGTACTTGGGTTTTTGACAGGTGATTAAAGTGGTCTTCCATATTTTTTATAGAGAACACTTGAAGTCAAAAAGTGTATTTTTATTTCTCTATAATTTTGGATTCACCTGGTCTATTATTATAAAATCTAAATTAAGATCACCACCCAAAACATGTTTAAACTTTCAGCACTTTTGACTGATAACTCAAGCCAACATTAAAATCGGAAAAAAGTTATCATTATTATTACAACCTTATTATACCCTTTTGTATAATTTACTGTTTTATTGAAACCATAGTATAACACTAAAAACTGTTTGGTTATCATCAATTTTCAATTTAAAACTCGTGAACGTTCGATGATTTAATGATTGTACATCATCCTTATACTCCTGGGCTATTAAAAAAAATGAGTGCATGATGTTACTATTATCAAAAGAGAACCGATATGAAATACCCGGTGGTTTAATTTCCCGTATTAAAAAATTCTTTGCTGTCCTTGCTTCACTGAACCAAAATTTTTGTATCGGGATATATTCAGTGATGGTATTCAGTTTATAGAATTTATTCGACCAATATTGCAGAACATAACAGAGAGTGCTTGTTATCAATTTTTCTTTTAAAGCTTGATTATATTCTTAGCACCTCCTTCACATCTCGCAGTATTATCCGAGTCATTCAAAAAATGGTAATTACAGGCTTAGAAAAATTGCATAGAAGTCATCTATAATTTCTTGTGGAATTTCAAGACACTCCTTTGCACGGGAGAAATTGGCAAAGTGGCAGATGCACGAAACATTTCTCTGTAAAGGTTTGATTAGAGTTTTATTGAGATATGAAATCCTTATTTGCAAAATAGTGACCAATATCATAATCAGTCTCAATTTTAGCCATATTAAACCTTTCCTGAACTTTAAGCTATAATTTCCGGTTGATGGAAAGTGCATTGCGTCTATCGTCGTCACTAAAGATTTATATAACTCTTTTCATTTTTGAAATATTGTCAAAAATTTGACGCTTATATGGACATTCAACGTTAGAGTAATCAAAAAATGCCATAGATTCCAACCTATCATTTCAACAACTTATCATCAATTTCCATATACTGGGCAATTTCACAATGATAAGCTGTGCTTGCATTGTTTTAGTTCACAATATTCCGTAGTATTAGAAAGAAATACTACTGTCAGTTGAAATATCAAGAAAATTATTCATTTTCATTAAAACTTTCTGAATTGCTAACTGATATTTTTGCGATTTATGTATTCAAATAAGTCTATAAATGGATGGAAAGCGTTATTTTTCAACCAAATCTTTTTCAGACGGTTCAAAATTACGACAGCCTTCAATAGCTTAACTTTTACTCAGAAAACTTGTCTAGCGACATGGTTATTAATAGGTTTAACAGTTATTATAGTGTTAAAACCTGCTGCTTAAACTTTTTCAAGTAGTCTGACAGCAAATCTTCATTGCACTCACACAGACACTGACCTCTAATTTTTTTAGAAATATTAAAAAGTCAGAGTTCATAGAAATTTCTGCATTATTAGACATGTCACAACTTCAGAATAGTCATTTTCTATAAAAAAATTATTTAAAATTTCATATTCTCGAATTTTCTAAATTTACCTCCATATGGTCAGTAGTCAAAAAATCAGTTATTTTAGATTGTTCATTTTTTTCTTTGACGTAGAAACTTGAGATTTCGGCATTATTCTGGACAGAACTGGTTGTTCAAAGAATCCTTCAATGTCAACAATTTCGCATTAATTTCACTGTTTGGTCAAATTATCAAGATTGGCACTGTTAATTCTGCCTAGGATTTTTCCGAGTGCATCATAACGTAGAAGGCTTGAACTTTCACATATTTCCAATTTGATACACTCCACTTTGTACCATGACCAAGTTGATATAGATTTCCGATTTTAATAAAAGTTCAATAGATGTGGGAATAGGGAGAAAAAGTCGGAATTTATATTGTCCTTGATAGTGTAAGGACCCAGTCCGTGTTGGATTTTAATTTATGAAGGATCGCCAATCACTATTAAAGTGATGTAGTTCCTCTTACATTTTTCAAGTGTGTAGCTTCCCCGTCCCATACGAAATGATAAGCGCGTTAAACATTGATGTACATCAGATAACCACGACCCGAAACTGTGTAAGCCAATGTCGGTATCGTCCAGTGGTAAACGGTTACAAACAAATTATCATTTTGTTTATCAAAATACAGTAGCATTTATTGCCTCTTCTTGACTTTTGCCGCTTGTTCATCTCATCAACTGAGATTGAAAAAAGTACATTTTGAGTCTGTGATATCGATTGTGGTAAGTAGGTCACTCAGGTCGAACTATCCTCATATGATTGTTTGTTCATTTTTATCAACTCTGTATAATCCAGAGTACCCTTGCCTCCTCAATACTTGCCATACTTCGATTCATGAAGTGTTTGTTTTGATTATGAACAATTTACCTCTCTGAAAAAAAATGTGTAAAAGAACTGTTGATTCAACAGTTGATTAGAAAACTATAATGACCGTAATTTTTAGCATATCTTTCAACTCAAAATACATGGACTGATTTATGTAATTTAGATGTCTCAATCGACGATTTTTTAGAAAATTCTCATTATAATGTAATTGTAAAAATGTTTCTTCCAGCGAGTTCTAAAGTTCAAATCGAAAGTATATTACCTTCAAAATGTCACCTTTAGATCAGTGTCAAAATCTTGATCGGCTATATTTTCTACCATTGAGGAAGCTTCTGCAGTAATATTTTACAGTCTGATTTCTATCCTCAGATGATGATCCAATTTTTAAAATTTCACTAGGCAGAATATCAGACAGTTTATGAGCAACCATACCGTCTTTATAGAGATTACTGTAACCTGCTGGTTTGTTATAACTCGCACTTTCTATCATTTGAAATCTCATGTCATCGATAGAAAGTTGAGATTTTTTTTCAATCCCTTTAAAAACATTGTCCAGTGTGGTTAATTTTGAGCCGAAATTGATTTTCAAGATTTTCGGTTTTCAATTTCCTGCTCAGTATCATCATTCCTGGCCAAACTTTCGATATTGCAAGCTCTATCAGATAGGGTAATACCCTGTGATTTTAACTCTTGAAAACACTCCTTCAATTTCGATGAAAAATTTTCTCTTATATTGAGTCAGAAATGTCCACTAAGTCAGCAACATTCCTACAAAGAGTCGACGAAGCTATTGAAGAGCATTTAATTGTTTAGAGTCTCTCTGTTTAGTCAGTTAGCAGAATTCTAGTGTCTTGCTGAAGTGATACTCGAAATTTTCTTCAATAAAAGATTTGAACTCTACAGCCTCAAGACCATGAGATTTAACAGAAATTGAATTTGATACGAATTCACAAGTCCTTAGCAACCCTCCTGTCAGAATTTTTGAGCACGCATCTGATAAAGAATACTTCATGTCATCAATCTGCTTAGTATTATGTCAAAATTCATTATAGGCCACCACATTTTGATCTATTTCTAATTGCTTCAATTTTCAAAATCCATTCATCATTGCTCAATGAGTAACGATTTGGTCAAGGGCTAATTTTAGCTTAGAATTTAAGTTTCGAATTCTTTTCCCTTTTCAAGATTTGAAAACTGCATATACGCTTATTTATTGATAACCAATGATGCGATGATCCTTTGTAGCTCCAAAACTCGTAAATCAGCTCTATAAATGTCAGTGAATTTCGCGATTCGTGATTTTGAGAAATTTTTAATTTTTACGCGCAATTTCATCGGCTTTGTTGGGATGCAATTTGGAACCAGATATCAAATTGAAAGAATTACTTTTAAGCCGAATATTGAAGATCGAAATGCACCTTATTACTATTAATAAAGCTGAAATTCATAAAGTTATTGTCCTGTCCTACCCTTCATTTTTGCAAAATGGGTGGTAAAACCGGCATCTGCCGAAAATATAGCCAGCGTCAGATTCATGGATGAAATCATTTGCCAACAAAATACCGTGATAGTAGCTAAGTTTAGGCACACTCCCGTAAATTTTACTGATTTGGTGAAGGTACTAAATGTTTGGGTTGCGAATTTCAAATGCTCACGATTAATGCCGATTTGAGTAAATCTGCAGCGAATTCTTCGTTGCAATTCATCTTTAATTCGCAACTCAAAGTATAGATAGTCTTCACCAAAAGCTCCTGATTAACGAACTTAGTTGGATATATAATAGATTCATTTCCATGAACTGACATATGTATTCTACCAGTTTACTGATATGAAAACGTATTTCTGTTTACAGTTTCAAGGGCTTAATCATCTCAGCTCTCTTAACACTATATGGGCAGAATTTCATCAATTGACTCCATTGGTTCGGACGGCTCATTGTCCATAACGCAGGGAAAGGAAGTGGGGGTCAACTGGATAGGGGTCGATAGGGGCAGTAGAGAGGTTGGTACTGGCAGTTTTTTTGCTAGTTTTTGGCTTTCTTTTTTCCCTATTTTTTAAATTCCTTAGTTTATTTTTTCAGGATACTCATCACCGGTTTATTACGTTTCAAAGGTGGTTGCTTTGGCTTGGACTGTATTCAATACTTTCTGGAGAAATTGCATTGGAATCTTGTGTTGGTTCACTATGCTTCCGTTTAGTTCCATGATATTCTTCTAAATATATTTCATTGAAATTATCGGGACAGAAAACTATGGAATCACTGGAAGAAGGATCTTCAAAATAATAATACTCATTATGAAATTACTTCAATTTTTCGTTGGTATTATCTTTTGAATTTCCTTTTGACGCAGCTCATTTGTAACTTATTAGCAACTTTTTTGTCAGGGGTTCTCAGTACAAGATAGGTATTGTCTCTAACCGTTTTTGGGGTTCTTGGAGATGGAACCTTGATATGAATTCCATGGCTTCAGCTAGATTACAATTGATTATGATAAACCACAACGTAATTTTAATATAAACTGGTTATTCATAGTTAGCAAAAAATTCCTACCTAATTACTTTATAAAATTCTGGTCATGTCGATTACTTCAAAGATCACTTTATTAAAATTGTCTATCATGAAAAAATATAATAACTTTTAGATTATTTTAATTTTTTTAAACCGTGAGGTTTCCTCCTCCAGTGAGCAAGATGTGACGATGAGACATGGTTCGGATAAATGATATTCACTTTAAGAAATCTTTACATATAACAATTGAGTTTTATTACGGATATTTATTTTTTTGTTATTTTATTATTACAATGACCTTGTTTATATTAATATGACTAAATGTAGTAATTGCATTTATCATTTTTATGGGAACTATATTTAATTATAATGGAAATATGGGTATTTTTGTTTATAAAAAACTTTTTAATAACATGGATAAAGATATATCTACTCTACTTTTTTTGCCAATAGTCTCAGTTTTAATTTTGTATCTTAACGTGGCTACCGTTTAGTTTTTGTTTATTCCATGATATAACCGTAGTTGCGACCACACAATACACAATGACTGAACTCTTACAAAAATTATAAAAAAAAAATGAAAAAATAAAATTTAAAAATTTTAAAAATTTTAGTTTGTTTTCTACTGTATTTCTGCAACGTCGTACACAAATTTACTGCATTCATTGCTAGTAAGATCGTATTCGTATTGTTATGATGAAATAATATCAACACCCCAGGGTTTGAGTCTACCTCTTTTTTACAAGATTTGTAAATGTGGAATTTACATCAGCATCTAATTGTTTGATCAGGTAGCTTTTATGATACTTCAACAACTGGAGATATCATCTATTAATTTTGTAAATACAAAATAACTGATCAGTAAATTACAGTTTTTTCTACTGCATTTTACTATACTTGTGATTTTGCATTAAAATTAAGTCTTGCTTAGGGTCACAGCAGTACAGTACACGAAGTGACTTTTGATAGAAAGACTATTTTAAAGACAACATGATCTACACTGCTTAGTGACACTAAGCTTGTTCGTTATATATTATTTTGTAATTTTTATATTTTTATTTGATTGAAATTACAATAACATAAATTATATATTTATAAAAAGTGCATCCGCGATTCAGCATTTTTTAATAAAAAATGCTTAATAGGCAAGTGCAATTTTCATTTCAGATTGGTAAGTAAAGACGATATACAGAGTTAAGTTGTTGTATAGTCGTTATGCTATTACCTGATGCAATGATAAATCTCACTTTGACTCTCTTTTTTATCTTATTAAGAAGTAAAGAAAGTGCGGAAAATCTAAATTACATCGAGAAAATTGCTTTTTTTGGTGAATAACGCCTGTTTTAGCGTTAGTTTTTTCGTTCAGCAATTTGTGATCGAACTATAAACCCCAGAGGGCAAATTGCATTAGAATCTGCACCATGAAAAGCCGAATCTTGTTCACAGGAGATGTCGTAGCTGATATTTCATCCAATAAAAACCGCTTAAATAAAGTGCAATGAGAAAAGATAAGAAGCCAATTATTCCGTAAGAACCCTGTCAAGGCTTGTACAAGGTAAAAACAGGATAAACCTACGCAAAAGAGTTCTAAAAAAAGTTTATTTTCATAAACTTGAAAATTGGTCTAAAATCACAAAAAAATGTGGTTTTGACCGTGATTTTTATATAATCTCTCTGTAAAAAATATAATTTTTTGTATATATTAACTGGGTAAATGTATTTATTAAAAAGTTGATGCTTGCCCCGCGACAAACAAAACCATTCCTACTACTTAAAACACACTACGTTTCCTAATCAGGGCCGGGATATTAACAAAGTGTGAATATGGGATATAAAGACAACTTTTTCTGAAAATTCTGTCTACTCATCGTTTTCAGTGCCAAATTCAATATGAAAATTAAATAACATTAGGTTTTTACTAGTTAATCCAGAGCATTTTTGCCTGAATTTACTTACACTACGACATAAAACAATGAAATATTGTGTTTTCGATGAAATAAACGCTGAAAAAAGATTTGTCAAGACAATTTCTAAGCAAAAGTTTCTTTATATTTGAAAAATCGAAATTTCCGATTTTATGCCTTCGATTTTATGCCAACTTACAATTGGAGATAAATTTTAGATTTCTGGTCAACTTGACATCTGATTGCGTCCATGACGATGCTCAAACTTTCTTCATTATAATTGTAGGGTTAGCGATGTCCAAAGTTCCTTCATATAATTGTAGGTTTTGGACAGTAAGGTGAAACTCACTCATGATAATGTTGTCGAGTAAGAATTTTATTACGGTTAATCATTAGTGTAGTGAATCACTACTAAGATATTTGACAATACTTCATGATAACACGCGTAGGTAGTAAGGTACTACCCGCAGGTAGGTCTCGTGCCTTTCTAGATTACCATTGGCGAGCAACGAGAAGCTTGACTCGTGCCCGCAGGCTTGCCCTTCAAATTTATCTGTTCGGACAATTAACAATTCCATTGTGAAAACTTCGTTTTGAAAATGCCTAAAAAAGACATTTTTTTCAAACCCTATTTCAAAATTAAAATAAAAGCAGTACTGCCAGGTTCAATGCATGAGCTGAAAAATGTGAAATTAACACAAGAGCAAAAATTAAATAGAGAAAACCACATGGCTCAGATTTTCTCTCACTTGGTTATGTTGGAGAAATAAGTAAAGACCAGCCAAGATTTCCAACTTTTGTCAGAAAGCTCCAGAGGCAGAAATTAAGAAAGTTTTATCTACGTGAGTTATCTTTTGACTTTTTGGCCGCGGTCTCAATAAGCGTGGGTGGCTCAAAGCTACATTGACTTTTAATCGCAAAAATTTGAACATGGCACAATTGTAGAAATGAGAACAGAAATCTACAATTTATCGCCGAATTACTATTTAACCATATCTAAAATTAAAATTAACACCGAACAAATATTATTTTAATTTCGCTTCTCAGTCATGGCATTTTTTTTAATTATAAATTCCCATCCTATCAAAGCTTTTATTACTGGTGATTTTAATCTCGATAAATTTTGCTCTGCAATTTTTTTAAACTTTTTTTCTCTATATCTTGAAATTATATTTTGCATTTATGAATGTCCTTCACTACACTTCTAACAAATTGAAAAATTGTCGATCAGACGTTGATCAAGAAAAGATTAAATTAATTAATCACGAAATGAAACCTAGTCACGATATGGTTCATGAATTACTGTAAGTACCTAAAACTAGTAAATATCACACATTGATTTATTAGAAACGACTACATATGTATGTGTTAAATTGGGTGTAATGGTATACCTCGCGAGGCCTCGTTAGAACGACAAATAATAATGGTATTATTTGATTTTAAAACTAACTGAATGTTGAAATTATTTGATGATTACCAGCTTATTTTTTCATCAAAATAAAAAACAAATTAGTAATCTAAAAACCTTTTTTATCGAGTTTACCTCGTTTTATTTTCTCTTATTTGAATAGTAAATTCGGTAATTAGGGTGGGTAGTGGTTTCAGCGAGAAAAATCTAGTGAGCAAAGAAATCAGTTACACTTTTTCGCGTTAATTGTGGAAAAAAACTATATTCAAAATAAAAAAACCAACTTGAATTTTAGGCCTAGAACATTCGTTGAATTCAAAATTATACGAAGGAAAATTAGTGTCTCTTCTGGATTTTGGCAAACTTTCAATTGTTTTTTGGTTACCAAGCGCATCTTTTGAAGTGAACCAACAATATTTATATGCAATTTTGGGAATGAAAAACCATCAGACAACAGAGAAACAACTTGAAGAATTTCAAAGAAAATTAGAATCAAAATTTGTAAAACAAAGATCTGAATTGATCTGAAAGGAGCAGAATTGGCGTTAAAAATGAAATCCAATCATGATGAAATGGAACGTCGCATGGTTAATGTGGAAAATCAAGTGTCAGAAATTAATACAAATATTAAAGATTTACTCAATTTCCTGATAAATCAATCCAAAACTGAATTTTCCGATGAAAAACAAACCAAAAATAAGATTTAACTATTTGATACATCATGCTGAACTGCTGTTTCTTATCTTATGTACATAAATAATAAATTATATCCGTTCGAAAATTATTGTGTTAGATTTCCTATTTTATTTTGAAAATATAATTTTATTATGAACTTTTGCTAAAAAACCGTGAGGATGAATGTTTTAAAATTTAATGCATTTCAATTCAGTTTTAGTGGGTAAATATACATGTGCTGTAATATTAACTTTTGTTAAGGGGTTGGAAATGCCAATTTGCTTGCACGATTGAAGTTATTTTGTCACATAAATCAAACAAACACAGTATCGTTTCCGGATAAAGTGGGCCTGAGAAATCGATTTCGTTTAATATAAATTCGCTTCTTCGACGTTCAAGTATATTTTTAGACTTTAACCCCAAATTCGCGAATTTCAAAAATATGAATAAAAATAGCAAAAATTAATTCTCCGTAAAAACTCACCAAAACATTTGTGTATTTATCAAGAAAAATATGTTTTAAAACAAATATGTTCTTTATTCAGAGAAATAAGGATTCTTATTATTTGTCGTTGTTTTTTCGAGATATATTAAAATTGCATTTTTTTTTAAACTAATAGTAATAACTAATCTTCTTCCTTTTTTGTTCAGATTTGAAAATGATTGTAATAAATCAAAAACTCATCAAGATTAGTTATTACTGTATTAGTTTAAAAAAAATGCAATTCTTATTATTTGTTACGAAATAAACACAATACTTTAAGTTTAAAAGCGCTGCCCGCCGCATTTCTGATCAAAATAAATTAAGGGGAGAAGTCGATTTGAACCATGGTTTATTCAGTACCGAGCATACATAATGAACCATAATACGTAGAAGATCGCAGGTGTGAGCGGCAAATTATAAAAAAAGGTGGTTCAATATGTGCTCAGATATATATTTGAACAAAAAAATTTCGGCGGTATTGCCCCCCTGTATTCTTAATACTGTATAATATAATGAATTTCATGAGGTCAGAAAATAAGACATTTTCGTTAATTCCACAACTTCTAGTTTCTGACAAAGATGTAATATCTAAAATTAATACAATCAAAAAAAAATAATGTTAATATTTATTTACAAAAAAATGTATTCGCAAAACCCACCTTATAATTGTAAAGTCATTCATTCTTGTGAATATATTCCCACGCTTGTGATTGGCTGAAAAAAAAAATTGGATTTCTCGATTAAAAGAATTTGCGAAGCGCTATTGGTTAGAAAACGAAACCAACGTACTATAAATATTAATAATATAAATAATATCATTTTTAAAGGAACTGCATCTCGAGTAAGCACTGATACAAACTTTTTCGTTTGTCACGGAAGAAAAATAAAAATAAAGCACAATAATAGAGGGGGAAGGCCGAATGTCGCCGAAATTTCTTGGAAAAAACCTTTCTGGAGACAGAAATAGAGTTTTCCGTTCAAAAATGAAAATCGCGTGGGCGTTCAAAATGACGTTATAATTTTACTACTGTGGTTTCTATCTAAGCGGAGAAACCTGCATTTTTTCTGAAAATCCAGTTTGAAGTGAGTCTAAGCAGATAAATCGCGGTGATTAAGAGCCGAATAGGTGTAAGCGGAAAAACCGGGTAAGTCTAAGTGGACAAAACCGGATTTCGAAATCCGGTTTTGTCCGCTAAGACAAAAACCACAGTAGTATTTTAAATTTTATAAGGAGCTTCAGAATAGGTTCAAATGAAGTAAAATACCAAGATGTGTAGAATTAAGTACTCCACCAAACACGATCAAAAAAAAATTCAGAAGACTACAGATGTAGATTTGGGAAATTCAATTTTGAAATATGACGTCATTTATGACGCACTTCAAGTAGTTTGTAATAAAAACATCAAACGCCCACGCGTTTTCGGTGATATCGGCAATTTGGGCACTACAATACGGAAAATGTGATTTGGCTTTAAATCGAAGAGATCGTAATAGGTTAAACGAGCAATGAGAGAAAAATACGAATGACCAAAACACATTTTCCGTATAGTAGAATAATTTTTGTTTAAAATCGTGAAATTGCGTAGGTTTTTTATCGTCGATAATGGTAAATTTGGCGATATCGGGATCTCCCTGTATTTAATTATTTTTAGATCAACGTTAAAATGAACTCAAAATCAGAAATTTTGGAATTTGAAAGAACAAAGTTCGATGAAATTACATCATTTGGAGCATTTTCAGACGACCAAAACTCATGCAACGAAGATATTATAGATATACATCTTGAACAAGAGGTAAAAATGGAAACAGAAGACTTGTGTAAAAAAGAATTAGATCCAGACAAAATCATTTCTGAGCCACTTTATTCTATTGGTCAAAAACGAAAAAATACTGAAAATACGAATCACAAAACAATAAACCAAAAAGAGTATAAAGAAGAATTTGTTGAAATTGAAGAACTGGAAAATGAAAAAGAAGCAGAGAATAAAATATTCGAGTTTAATCCCATATACAAAAACTTAGTGGCTGGCACTGATGGGTATCCCTTTCTATTTCATATATCCCGGGGTGGACGTGAAGGCACTTTAGTTTTCCATGTTAAAATTGGAATATATTTCTACGAATTACGCTTAGACAGGGTTTTTCAAACTTCTTGTTTATTCAAATGCAAAAACCTATCTTGTAAAGCGCGAGCTAAAATGCAACTACTTGCTCCGGAATTAATTTCTAGTAAAGTCCAGACTAGAAAAACTGGTTCCAGGAAAAACCTGTATTTTGTCAATCGTCAAGATCCAAAGTTACTAGATGTAAATAATTGGAAAGGTCAGTTTTTTAAAAGCCTCCAAATGGCCATCGAAAAATTTCAAAACCGGTACGTAGGATTTTTTTATCATCGGCCATAATACAGCTTTTGAAGCTACGTGGCACTGCAAAGCCGATTTCTATCGATTTCCGTTTTTCATTAGAAATTAAAAGTTTCCCAAAAAATAACCGGTATAACGGACATCGAAAAAACGGCATCACAGTGGCATGTAGCTTGAAAACTCAAACAGTTGATGAGAAGTTAAAGCACACATTAGTTAAAGCATAGCTGAGCAGTTAAAGCACACATTTTTAGGGATATCTGATTTTCGGTCACTTATACATTTAGTATCGTACTGCGGGTTTTGTCAATGCGGACAGACCTCAACATCTCGATTTATCCGCTAAGACAGATCTGTCTCTCAAACGCCACTAAACAGCTAAAAATCAAAGCCAAATTCGCTTTTGGCATGACATTAGTAAACCGCTTAACGGTGTGGGTGTCGCTGATTTTGACCTTTTACGAAGCTATTTTTGGATAAACTAGCAGAGCTGATATCCCAAAAACTTTTGCATCTTGAAGAACAACTCTTCACGGTGACTTGTAATTTAACTGTAATCTGATATAATCCCACCTACGCTTTTAAAAAGCCCCCTAAAAAATCACTCAATACGTATCTTCTCCTTCAATTTTCACCATTTTTTATTATTTTTTAGTGTCAGGCTCCAGAGAAGCCTCACACATAATGAATAAGCGCTCTTTTCTCGGAATTTTGCTTTTGACGGCCAAAATAGCCAAAAAACAAAACTAAAATTATTGATTAATTTATGATTTAAATTGAAAGTGCGTTAATTTGTTTTCTTTTGACGCTACCGAGATTAAAATTGCACTAAAATCTTTAAAAGTGTTTGAATTTACGGAAAAAAATACTTTGAAGCATTTTGTCATTTTTTTTGGTTTCTAAAATTTGTCAAAATAAAAAGTTGACATGTCCCCCAAGAGACGCCGAATCAAAATTTCAAAAAAAAACTCATTAATGCATTGTCAAACAAGTCTTGTGCTTTCAGATGCAGCTGAGCATTTCCAAATACTTAATGTTTTTTTCGCGTTTTTGTCCACCAAAGCAAAAATTCGAGAAAAGACGCTTATGCATTATGTGTGAGGCTTCTCTGGAGCCTGACACAAAAAATAATGAAAAATTTGAATGAGGAGAAGATACGTATTGGAGGATTTTTTAGGCGCTTTTTAAAAGCGTAGGTGTGGCGTAGGTGGGTTTGTATCAGATTACTGTTAAATTACCAATCACCGTGAAGAGTTGTCTTCACAGATGCAAAAGTTTTTTGGGATATCAGCTTTGCTAGTTTATCCAAAAAATTAACTTCGTAAAAAGCAAAATCAGCGACACCCACACCCTTAAGACGAGCGTTCCCAACGTCATGCTAAGCGAGCGCTTCAAATGTTTTTTACAGAAAAAAACGGTTAAAGCTAGAGACTTCTTAGTTTAAAAAAAGCTGAAATGATCGAAACCTCGCTGCAGATTTTGCATTGCTTGGAAGAGTTTTACCAAATATCATTTTACCAGTTAACCAGATTTAAAACCGGTATTTTCGAATTTTAAACAAGATTCAGCGCCTTCAATAAAGACGCTAGAAACATGTAAATTCTTAAGGTTATGAAAACTTGCAAAATCAATATATTATTAGAGCGAAATTCGAAAAAAAATAATTCAAACTCTAGAATTTTTCCAAAAACTGGTATTTTGGCAAGTGTCGCAGTAAAAGATTCAGCTCGCTGAGTTTTCACACAGAATTTTTTTAAATCTTTATCAGGAATTAACATTATAATAAAACTACTCTTAGAGCGGATTAGACATAACGACACACAATATCATTCTAGAGGCGTTGAAAGTCTAAGATCGAAAAAAAAAATTGAATTTTTTTTTTATTTTGTTTTAGATGCGTTTTAACGTAGGATTTTTCAAGTACTATCGAAAAATTATAATTTCAGAATTTTACAACTACGGTTTATAGGTCTAATGATTAGACTCTAATCATTGATTAGAGTGAAATTATATTATTTAATTTACATGAAAAAATCAGACAAAAATGCATCAAATAATACTTTGATCAGGTCAAGCTGCTTTTTTACGTTTATAAACTAGCCAGGCTATGTCGTTCAAGCAATATACTGTATATCACACCGAGTTTGAATGAATGCTTACCGAATTCGGGCATGATAAAGATCACGTATAGAAAAATGCTTTGATACTAAATTATCCAAGTTTTTTTCATTATCTTATAAACGATCTTTTGCCACTAGGTACTTGAAACCTGAAGACAAATACAAAACTCACCATTTCATTTCATAAAGCGCGTTTTTTTCGATTTTTTCAAAGTATTTTTTTCAGAATTTAGTCAAAAAATATTGTTTGTTAAGATTTGACCGCTAAAACTTTTAAATATCGGCTTGACGTAAGCCAACTTTTTGTTCAGTGTTTTACTGGCTTTCTTTTGAGCTTACTTGCGAAAAAATTGAATCACATTTTTTTTCGAAATTTTTCGAATTTTTTTTCAGTATGAATGGGAATTAAAAAAAGCTTCCTACGAATCTTCGGCATGTTACAAAGTGTTCTTTAAAAATTTTTGGACCCATTTTGAAACTAAATCGTGAAAAACGGCCAAAAATTGTCGGTTTATTGGACCGCTAGGAAAATTCAGTCATCGAAATGTAAATCGCTCTCCTTCGAATCTTAGACCGCTTATTCCACGTATTATGTCAACTTTTGAACAAATTTCGATATATGGTCTCGGAGGAGATAGATTTTGAAATTTCGCGAAGTGACCTCCTGTTACGACTATGTGACGATAGGTGTAGTCATAAAAATTTCAGTTTGACCTTTGATTTCACAATATTAAGGCTAGGTCTACAAATTGGCATTTTTGGAATTATTTCTCAAGCTTCAGATTTTCCTAAACTAGCTCTGCAAAATTGCAAATCAGACATGCACACCCCCTTAAGGGGATTGTGGGTGCAGTAGTTATTTTGGACCACGGTCGCAAATTCGGTATTTTTTCAATTGCACCTGACCATCCAGCACCTCAGGAATCGTTTGCAATTAAAAAAAACACCAAATTATTTCNTCAAGTCATGTAAAAATATGTATTAGGCTCTCCTTCGAATTCTTAGACGCTTATTCCACGTACTTATGTCTACTTTTGCATAATTTCGATATATTAGGTTCTGGAGGAATAGAATTTTGAAATTTTCGCGATAGTGGACCTCTGTTACGATATGTGACGATTAAGGTGTAGTCATAAAATTTAGTTTGACTTTGATTTCTACTATATTAAGGCAGGTCTACAAATTTGGCATTTTTGGAATTATTTCTCAAGCTTCAGATTTCTAAACTAGCTCTGCAAAATTGGCAACATGACAGTCACACCCTTAAGGGGATTGTGGGGCAGTAGTTATTTGGACCACGGTCGGGCAAATTCGGTATTTTTATATTGCACCTAGACCATCCCACCTCAGGAATCGTTTGCAATTAAAAAAAACAACCAATTATTTTGGATATTTTTTTCTAGAACATTGAAATCGTTGCTAATGTAAATGCCGAATAAATGACAATGACATAAACCAAAATAACCCATTAGTGATCAATTTTCACGTAATTTAACAAAAATAAAATTGGAAACTTTGTGACACAATTATCTAGAAATTTCTAAAAAATATCATATTCGGAACTGCCATAAAATGGAAAATAATTCTAGATAATGGTAGGGGGATTTGTGGTGCTTCAGCAATTTGCTGGGAGAAAATAAGCTCTTATTTATAACTCAATTATCTTTTGTGAGAATTGAGTGAACTTTTTTTTCCAGTCGTATAATTTGTTATCGTAACCTTTGAGAAGTCAAGAAAGTGTGATTCATTTTCATCTGAAAATATTATAATCAACTTTAAATGCATAAAACCTAATTGCTTGTAATTTTCTTCATTGAAGTATACCGTATATCACGTAATCCAAAAATCAATCGCATGTACCGTTCGTCGAGGTATACTTTTTTTTGTAAAATAATCTACATTTTTGCCTATATTTAATATAGCAAGGAATTCAAAAATAAATTTTCGCGAATTAGAATGAATTTATAAAATATTTGGTTGCAATTGTAGAAATTTTTTTTCTGACAATATATCGGCATTATGTGATTTTTGGATACGTGGTATTACGGATACTTCAATGAAGAAAAATTACAAGCGATTAGGTTTTTATCCATTTAAAGGTTGATTTGATATATATTTCAAAAGAATGAATCAATTTTTGACTTCATCAGGGTTACGGACTACATATACAGACTGGAAAAATAAAGTTCACTCAATTCTCACAAAAGATATTGAGTTTTAAAAAGGGCCTATTTTCCCCCAGCAATGCTGGAAGCACCCACAATCCCCCTACCATATCTGAATTATTTTCACAGTTTATGCAAGTCGAAATGATATTTTTTGGAAATTTTCTAGAATATTGGTCAAAAGTTTCCAATTTTATTTGGTTCTGAATCCTCGTGAAAATTGATCCTAATGGTTATTTTGTTTTTGATCACTGTCATTATTCGGGCATTTCGTTAGCAAGCGATTTCAATGTTCTAGAAAAAAATATCCAGAATAATTTGGTGTTTTTTATAATTGAAAACGATTCCTGAGGTGCTGGATTTAAGACGATAATAGCACTGTTTTAACGGTTGATGTAATAAATATAAACTATTTTTCAGTATCTTTCACGGATGGTTGAATCTTGTCTAGTATGCCGTAGCTGAAAGTGCGGTTTTATAATTGCAAACGATTCCTGAGGTGCTGGATGGTCAGGTGCAATTGAAAAAATGCCGAATTTGCGACCGTGGTCCAAAATAACTACTGCACCCACAATCCCCTTAAGGGGTGTGCATGTCTAGACTTAGAGACAATCAGAGTGCACCAAATTGCTTCGGGATGTCTACAAAATGTATTCCCGATCGAATCGTCAATTTTTTGAAATTTTCGCGTTTTTCGATCTGTTTTTTTCAGTATTTTTCGCGATTTTCAATTTGTTTTTTTAAGTACTTTTTAAGTAGTTTCTTCAGAATTAAGTCAAAAAATATTGTTTGTGAAACTTCAACTAAAACTTCAAAATATTGGCCTGACGTAAGCCAACGTTATGTTCAGTGTTTCACTAGCTTTTTCTTGAGCCTACTGTCGAAAAAATGAGCGTACATTTTTTTTTCTAAATTTTTTGATTTTTTTCGAAAAATCTTATTTTCAAGTCTGAATCGAAATTTGGGAAAACATGCACTAAGATCCTTAGAAATGCAACAAAGTGTACTTTAAAAAAATTTGGCCCCATTTTGAAGGAGTTAGATTTTAAAGCCAAAAATCGTGAAAAACAGCCAAAAATCGTCAGTTTATCAGACCGTTAGGAAAATGCAGACATCGAATTCAGACATCGAAAAAACGTACCTTAGGAATCTTAGTTTACTTATTCTACATATTATGTTTTTTATATGATTAGAGGGAGACTGTTTTACGGAATTATGTCAACTTTTCACCAATTTCGATACATGTATATCGTTTGGGAGGAGATAGATTTTTAACGATTGGTGTAGTCATCATAATCTGAGTTTGATCTTTGATTTCACAAGATTAAGACTAGTTCTACAAATTGGCTTTTTTGGAATTATTGCTCAAGCTTCAGATTTTCCTAAACTAGCTCTGCAAAATTGCAAATCAGACATGCACACCTTAAGGGGGTCCGGTCTGCTAAAAAAAGTATACTCAGAATAACTAAATCGGACAAAAAAAATCGATTTGTGGTGGTCTCGCCTCTCTGTGATGCCTGGTTAGCTAATTAGGGGGCGCTGAAGGTCAAACACAAATTAACTAAATCGTTAAATAAATATCGGATTTTATATTCATATATGGACCATCACCAATCGATTTTTTTGTCCGATTTATTTATTCTGAGTATACTTTTTTTTAGCCGGACCCCCTTAAATAAAAGAGTTTTTGAAGCTTTACGAAATTCAGTTTTTCATTTTTACGAATGACCTAAACGTAAACTGATTATTTCTTGATGTTTTCGTGTTATTTTGAAAGTTTCAATCAATTTGGATAATACCAGCTCGAGTTTGTTGCTGCTGGAGAGAAATTTTGCGGTTTTAAAATCGTTTTCGTAAAATGCTTTACGAGTTTGTTACGAATTTGAAAATAATTTAAGATATGTTAAAATTATAACCAGTGTTTACCGAACAATATGTTTTTTTATTTTTACGTTTAAACATTTCAGTCACAAGTTATAGACCGTTCAAAACTAGTGAAAAATACTTAGCAATTACAACAATTGACATTTAGAATCCCCTTAAGTAGTTAAAGCACCACTGCGTAGTTACATCACACATTTTCGGAAAAAGCTGTATATGTGCTTCAACTACTCACCCTGTATAATACCCTACTATTCAAAGGCTATAATTTATATCACAATTTACAAAAAGATGGTATATCCCTTAATCACCTTTTGGTTAGAATGCGTAGCCACTACTCCTTTTAACGTGTGATTTTAACGTTGTGGCTACGCATTCTAACCAAAAGGTGATAAAGGGATATGGATAAAGACCCTCAAAAGAGAGATCCTGAATATTCGAATGATACAAACGACTCCGGATACTAGCACTCAATCAAAACCCTAGATTGCAAAATAGGCCAGTTTCATCGGTCAGATCGTTGGTCAACCAATGAAATGCTCTGATTCCGCATTTTTCGAATATTCAGGATCTGTCTTCTGAGGGTCTGTAATCCATATCAATTACAATGCCCGGGTACATAAAAAATCTTTTTTTGCTTTAAAAATAATAGAAAAAAGATTTTACATGAACCCGGGCATCGTGAATCACGATTCGTGATAGTTATACAGCGTGAGTCTTTTTGATTTCTCTGTTTTTTTACCCAGGCGGCTAGACAGCCAAAATCTCAAGCAAAGTATAGGCAATTTTGGCTGTATACCCGCCTGGGTAAAAAAACGAAGAAATCAAAAAGACTCACGCTGTACAAATTCCAATTTCACCGAACATTTGGAGCCTTTAAAAAACAGATCAAAGTCATCCTTGACAACTGTCCACAAATACATTCTCTGAGCTGTAAAGTCGACTTCTACAAACATCTTCGCCGAGAATTTCGTAACGAGCACACAGAAAAAAGTATTTTGGAAAACAAACAAATGGTTTCGGAAACTCTTGCTAAATGGAAATCTGTTCTTCCAGAACTATCAGATCCAGAATTTAACCGCAATTCGTTCGAAAATTTGGAAAAAAGATCGTGTTGGCAAAAACTACAGTATAGAAATCGTCATAATGTCATCAAAAAAATTGCTGTTCAAGATAAAAAGACTATTGTGTTGCGTTCAGAAGATACTACTGACAGCTTTTCGTCAAATAACGAGAAATTTTTAGAAGATGTCGAACTAGACAAAAAAATATATTCCAGCTCTTCTGAATAATTGGGAAAATTGCTTACGTTCAGTACAATTTAATTTTTTCTTACATTTTAATATCTCTGACTGACAAAAGTTTCGAAAAACTTAAATTGTTTATTTTGTTTTGCGGTTTTAATACCAATAAAATATTTTCGATTTATGAAAAAATGCAAATGTAATGACACGTAGGTAATACATAGGTCCCTTATATGATACCTCCAAAGATTGTCCCTCAATGAAACACACGGGGGGGGAAAAACAACCGTACATTTGAAAACGAGTTATAACCGATTGTTCTTAGATACTACAAACTGAGCAAAAATTATCTAATTATAAACATTAAAACTGTTTAATAGGACCAATTTTTTTTTATTTTTTTCTAAGATTACCCTGAAATTGTTATAATCTATAGCTTTTTGTTAAAAAAAGAAAGAAAGGTCTGAGAAAAAAATAGAAACGATGGTCTGATTCGGACCAATTTTTGTATATATTCACTAGATATTTGTGCGCAGTTTGAGCTATCTAAGAACCTAATCGGACGACTAGTTTTCAAATGACGCGTCGTTTTCTCACCCCCCCGTGTTTTTGAGGGACCAAATCTTTGGGCGAGGGCAATAAAGGGATATACATGTAGATAACCGGGCTTCCTCGCACATATAATATGTGACATATTAACCACTTTTTAGCCAATATTTTTTATATAATTCGGCTTTGGAAAACGACTCATCCGATTGAATGTTTAGATAGCTTCAGCCGAGCACAATTTTCAAGAGAAAAATAAGAAGAAAAATCAGACCATTGTTTCCAATTTTTTTTTGTCAAAAACTGATAATTAAACAATTTTAGTAATCTCAGAAAAAAATAAAAATAGTCCCATTCGGACCATTTTTTTATTGTATTATTCACCTAATATTTGTGCTCTCTAAGAATTTAATCGGATCGGTCGTCAAAAGCCTAATTGTATAAAAATGTTGACTAGAAAAGTGGCTAATATGTGCGAGGAAGCTCCGGATTCGATATGAGGTGCCCCTTAAAAATATATGAGAGTGAATTTTTTACAAAGATTATAAAAAATATACAAAAATAGCTTCTCTTCATAGACATATTTGAAAGTATTGATTTTGTAATATATCGATGTCACTTTCATACTACATGTATGAAAATATTTTGAATAATTTTTGTTCGAAGATTTGAATATTTTCTAATTACATTAAGACAGATTTGAGCTCAATTCATATCCCATATTTTAAGTTCAAAGTGCCATACTGTGGTCCATACTTATTAACTTGCAAAATGATGAATTTTAGAAATAAAAAAAATATAAACTACCAACTGCATAAAAAGTCATGTAAAAGTTTCCGACTTTTGCTTCATGGTCAAATGAGTTTTGCCCTGCCTGATTAAAAGTACATTACTAATTTGGTCATGAAGCTAAAGTCTTAATTTTTCAAAAATTATTATTTACATGGTTTATAATTTTACTGCAAAACATGTTTTTATTCATTATACTGTATAATTTATACACTTTCGTTGTGAATAAAATATGATATAATCTTCAAAATAAATGGGTATATCCCCTTAGGAAGTAGATTGTTAAATTCTGGTTTGGTCTAGTACATTATGTACGTTAAGTAGTACCAATGTACTAGACCAAACCAGAAAATAACAATCTACTTCCTAAGGGCATATATATCAAGTCTTTCAAGCAGGGCCCCTGCTGCAGGGGTCGGCACTGACCAAAAAGATAAGATATCCGAGAACCTTAAAGGGGGTAGCAGCGATGTGGCAGATTGGTACATTTTTTCGGAATGATTTATGAAAGAAAAAAAATGAGAATTTTTTTTTTATTTTTATCTTCAATAAAAGTGTTCATTCTTGCAAACGTGTATATTTTTAATTTCTCAACATAACTAAGTATCTGTAAAAATATCAAAAACTTCTTTCCATTTCTAACTTAACCCCCACCTGCACGAGCGTGTTTCAGAACACAGAGCCAAAAATATTTTGGGAAATGTCATTTTGGCGGCCGGAATATCGGAAATTCGGAATAGACTCCGATAGTTCCCTATTTTTAATATTCAAGAATTTTGGTGAGTTCTAGAAATTCCTCATCAGACCGGAAAGCATTATTTGGATGCAATTTTTTGTTTGATGCAGTTAAAACAGTACTGGAACATGAATGATCTACAAGGTAGCAAATTTTATTGTGACAACAGCCCTAATTCTGAAAAAATCAAGTAAATGGAGTTTTGTATGCTCAAAATCGAATTAAGTGCTTAAAATGGCGGGTTTTTAAAAAAGTCAGTTTCTGACCACTAGATGCCAAAAACTTTTTTGTGTGCCGGAATCGTTTTTTTCTGGTCAACAACCCCGTGAGGTCACAAAATTTGTATCAAACTCACTGTAGTTCTCTCGTTAGTTTTACCGGTGCGCTCCCTAACTAATGTGTGTGTTCTGAAACACTCTCGTGCAGGTGGGAGGGGGGGGGTAGAACATCTCGTGCAGGTGGGGGTTGAAGTCTTACCGAATTCATAATCCACCGATATCATATCGATATCAAAATGCGTGAACGTTCGAAATGACGTCATAACTTTTAAAATTATTTTCAAAATTTAGTTTTTTTAATTTTGCTAAAGATTTTGTTCTGTTATTTTTTCTTAAAATTTTGAGCCATTAATTAAAAATCACAGTTTTATTTACTCATTTTGATAAAGTTGTATAAAAAGTTAAAATAACTAATTTATCAGACAAAATTACCATCAAAAATTATATGTGACAAACTTCCTGACAGTTTTTCAAACGTCCTCACGGTTAATCAAACGTCCTGACAAAATTTGTCAAATCATAGGTGTCAGGACGTTTGAGTATGTGGTGTTATTACTATTATGATAAAAATGTCGATTTCGCGCACTTTTTTGTCGATTGTACAATATGTATAATTTATAAATATTATGCTTTATTTTGGCTGCTTATCGGAACTGCTAAGAGACTTCTGCTAGCAATAGACACAGTCTTTTAATTTTGGTTTTATTCTTAATACAATTTTCAAACATTTTTACATGAAAATATTTGCTTTTAATCTGAATGTATTATAAGTTAATTAGAAACCGGATTATCAGTGTCTTTATCTGTTGCTTTAGTTTGTAGATGAGATTCTTCAACCAAGACAAACTCTTCTTTAAACTTTTTTGGTTTTATTTCATCTATATAATCATTTTTTCGTTTTTCTCCTACAATTTGAGACAGATCATATTTTTCTGTACCAAAATCGCCAATTTCTGTTTCAACTTCAATTTTAACCTCGGGTTCTATATTCAAGTCGATTATTTCTTCGTCTGATATATTTTGATCAAATTCAGTTTCGATTGGTTCAAACTAAAAATATCGGTAACTCCGTACATGTTAAAATTAGTTTTTGAGGCATGATCGGTCATTTAATCCGACAACGTTAAGGGGGTAACGGTCGTAATGTTTTAAGGTTACTATAAGGTCCACAAATAGCACCAAATTGCTAGGGAACGATAAGAAAGCATAAACTTAAAATTTCAAAAAAAATTCGAAATTATCATTTTTTTTTTAATTTTTCTGAGTAATTTTCTCAGCAAACATAGAAACCTAATTTTCGACCAGAACAACTCAAAATATCAAAAAGCTGTGAGCATATTTTCCTCTCGGCATCATCTAAGCTTCAATTTGATGGTATTTTCGAGTAAATCCAACGACTTTATTCTCCGAGTTTTCACTTCCGATTTACTAAAATGCGATTCTTTAGAATTGAACAAAACATTTCAAAAATCTACAGTATGTCACGTTTTTGCTTTCTTTTTCCGATTTGCATAATTTTAAACTCCACCGTTTTGATTGGTTTAAGGGGGTATGCGACTCTGATTTGACATTTTCTCGGTTGAAATTATACTGAAAACTACAGTTCATGAGAAAAAACCGAAATTGCTAATTTGTAGATCATCCTTTAATCTTGCAAAAAAGTGACATCAAATTATTTTGACCGTATACACCAATAGGTACGGTATCTAACAAGGTGACACTTTCCCGAAACTGCACTATCTTCCAGACGGATATTCAAATTGAGTCAAAATTTTCACCAGACTCACGTACCGTAGTATTGTCATGGATGGGTGAACCCGCGAGACGAATGAGCATTCCTACTATAGCACAACATTGAGAAATCCGAGGAGCCATCTGTGTCAATTTAGAAGGAGATTAGTTTTATGAAATTTTTCGACATAACTTTTCAAAAAATTTCTGGATGCCTCATTGGCTAGAAACACAATTGCTACAAAATCGACTTTTGGACCCCAGAAATGACATTCGGGGGATCATGCAAACTACTTACCTGAGTAAAACAACATTTTTGTTATGTCGAATTTTTTTCAAAAATGGAGTTTGGCTGGGTTGAAAATCACAAAAATCGGCATTTTTCACAATAATCAATTTTTTTTTTTGAACTTTAAACCATTGTCACCTAATACTTTTTCAGTAGTTTGTAGACCTGATTGATTGACAAAAGGAAAAAAATATTCCCCCAATGCGTCAGGAAAAAAGTTATAAGCTCTTGAATTAGTGTAGCTTATAAACGTCATTTAGTCTTTTCCACAAAAACATGATTTTTAAATCATACATTAAGCTTTTATTCTATCAATTAATGCGCATCATTCGAGTTAATGATTCAGCAACCCTAAAAAAATACAATTATGCTTTCGTTGGTTACAGCTTAAAAATTCTCAGCCGTCGTAAAGCCTCCCGAGTTTTTGCTCCGTGAGGCTCCGAGATAAAAATCACGCTACCCGATAAAAAGGTCATATGAATCTGAAAACTTCAGGACTGACGTGTACTGCGTAAAATTTTGCTCCAGATGGACATCTCAAATCTCATATCCCTACACTATCACGTGGTGTTTAACACCGGAAAATAAAGGTGCCCGAAACCTCGAATTATTTCAACACATGAATTTATGGTGCTTTAAAAGATGCGCAAGCATCGACTTTGTGGTACGGTATTAGCACTATAGGTCTCAATGCCACAGGTGCTACAAGCGATTCTTGATTTGGTGGTGTAAACAGCAACAACGGTATTTAGCAATCCAGGAAAGCTCATTATAAGAAATAAATGAAAAAAACCATTAGAAAGAAAATTTTTTAAAGATTCATTAATTTATTTTTCAAGAAAATTTCAAATCTTTGTGCCGATCGCGAATTGGTTGAAAAATAAAAATGCTCAAAAGTAACTTATGACCCCGGAAATGAAACCGCATGATTAAATCAGACTAGAAAATACATTTTTTTTACAAATCGAAAAATGGTTGTTAAGAGTAATCAATATTACGAAAATTGTCAATTTTAGCATTAACAAAACTTTTAATTAAGAATTTGAGAAACATGCCAATATGAGAAATAAATGAAAGCCACCATTAGATAGGAAATTTTCAGGACGTTTATTTTTATCGATTTTTTCAGAAATTTTTTTCAAAATTTTGCCGATCGCTGATTGGTTAGAAAATAAAAATGCTCAAAAGTCACTTTTGACTCCGTAAATAGAACCGCATGATTTAATTATACTAGAAAAAATATTTTTAAATTGCGTTGCAAATCAGAAAATGATTGTTAAAGGTACTCAAAATGACAAAAATTGTCAATTTAAGGGGGTATGCGACTCTGATTTGACATTGCTCATGAGAAAAACCGAAATTGCTTATTTGTAGATCTTTTTTTAATCTTGCAAAAAAGTGCATCACAAATTATTTTTGACCATCACACCAATAGGTACAGTATGTTTACAATAAAACACTTTCAAAACTGAAAAATCTTTCTCCTTCCAGACGGTATATCAAATTGAGCTCCAATTGTCACATATCACGTAACGATAGTATGTCAATCTTTGAAGGCGAGTTTAAATTGATACGGCGAATGACCCATTCTAAAACGCCTAATAACCGACGATTTTATACAATTTCAGACTTCAAAATCTATCTCCTCCGAGGATATATTTTCAACAAAATTAAATGCAAAATACGAAATCTCCTGTTATCGGCCTTCGGCGGATTGAGGGCTTATTTTTTAACAAAATTAGATTAAAAATATAAAATCCCTTTTTATCGGACTCCGGCCGATTGGGGGCTCATTTTTCAGCAAAATTAAATGCAAAATACGAAATCCACTGTTATCGGCCTTCGGCCGATTTGAGGCTCATTTTTAAACAAAATTAGATTAAAAATATAAAATCCCCTTTTATCGGCCTCCGGCCGATTGGGGGCTCATTTTTCAACAAAATTAAATGCAAAATACGAAATNCCCTGTTATCGGCCGTCGGCCGATTGAGGGCTTATTTTTTAACAAAATTAGATTGAAAATATAAAATCCTCTTTTATCGGCCTCCGACCGATTGGGGGCTCATTTTTCAACAAAATTAAATGCAAAATACGAAATCCCCTGTTATCGGTCTTCGGCCGATTTGAGCCTCATTTTTCAACAAAATTCAATACAAAATATAAAATCCCCTTTTATCGGCCTTCGGCCGATTGGGGGCTCATTTGTGAACAAAATTTAATAAAAAGTTAAAATCACCCTTAATCGGCCGATTTGGGGCTTACTTTTTTTTTTAATTACAGCGGGTCGTGAAACGTGTTAATCTCTTACAAATACGTTACCCTGAAGGTAGCGGTCGTAAATATCACTTTGACTCCACTTCATCGGATTACAAAAACTGCTTCGAAACTTTTAGACTAGCCATTTGAGTAGCCTCGGTCTTAATCTACAAAATAATTCATCAGAAATGAATTTGCATGCAAACTTGGCGTGAACACGGAAACAATAATGCTCTTTATTCCCTTTATTCACTTTTGTCTAGAATGCGTAGCCACTTACTCCTTTAACGTGGTACGCATTCTAACCAAAAAGTAATTCGGAATCGATTTTTTATTTCGACGTATTTGCTAGAAGCCGCCTATTTCAAGGTTTCGCTACTTCAAAGTACTACTCCTCTAGTTAAAATTTCAGAATGCAGTATTAATTTGGGAAAAGAAGGAGAAGTCACGTTTTTGCTTGCTTTTTTTCAATTTGCATAATTTGCTATCCAGCCAATGGGGAGAAACGGTCAAAATTTTGTGTCAATTAAGGGGGTATGCGACTTGACTTTAATTAATAAAGGGCCTTAAGCAGCATTAAAAAATGCTACCAAATTATACGGGCGGTGATAATTAAGTGTACTAAAGAACCCAATCATGAAAAAATTTTTTTCGCACATTTTTCGCATTTTTCGATTTTTTTTTAAGTATTTGGAAAGATGAAGTTTAAAAAACAAATAAAACGATTGCTCAAATGACCACTAAAACTTCAAAATATCGAACTTGACGGAAGGCCGAACTTTATCCATCAGTGTTTCACTATGTTCTTTCTTTTGACCCTACTTTCGAAGAAAATCGAAGCAACTTTTTTTTTCGAATTTTTCTTTTGGGAAAATGATCAAAAAAATCATATTTTCGATTTAAGGGGTGATACCATTTCGATCTAGAATTTATTTGTTACCTTTCAAAAATTGCAATTATAGACACTTAACTCGAAATACTTGCCAAAAACAGTTTAAATTTCACATTTTTAATTTTTTTTTTTAATGTTTCAAAAAATTCAGAATTCAACAAAACTAGAAATTCACAGGTCGTTCCTGAGACTTTGGACCGAGAGAAAAATTGGAGAAGAAAAAAGGCTACCGCTTTCCAGACCTTAATTTCGCCTTTGCGTGTTGAATTGAAGCCAAATTAAAAAAATCTAACAATTTTCAAGGGAAAAGTAGGCTGTTGGGAGCTCCCAAAATACGCGTTTTGAACCACTAGGGGCAAATTTTGAAATTTTATACCGCTCAGAGAATGCCATTCATATTTGGGAAGTTTTGATGAATTCGCAAATACAAGAGGAAAAATGATAGAGGACGCAACATGAGGGTAGGGCTTTTAGTGCTTTTTAGGACGCCTTACGAAAACCCATTTTATGCGAGCGTAGGTGAGGTATTCAGATGCTTCTGAATAGTACTGGCACCTTTCGCTTGTAAAGAGTATCGGACTACGTATTTTTAATTTAAAATTAATGTATTTCTTTGAAGATCAGTTTCTACAGAAAACTTCACTTTTTGAAGATGGGGTTAAAAAAGAGCCCCAATATACGTGCCCACATTCCTGGAATTAAGACTGGAATTGCAACAGAGAAGCCCGACGGTGGTTCCTCACAATGTTATTCTTAGGAGAACTTGATAACAACTTTGAACCATTTTGCAAAATATATCCTAAGAGGAGATAGATTTTGAAGTCTATGAAAATGTGATTGAAAAATCGTCAGGTTATTTTGGCGTTCTAGAATTGTTCCGTCGCCGATCAAAAAAGCTCGACGAGCAAAGATGACAGTTAGATGGGTTGAACTGAGAAAGGAGGATTTTTGAGGGCTTCAAAAGTGAGCCAAACGACCTTATGGTAATCGTAGATAAGTTGAAGGGGAAAAAAAACCTTATTTACGTTTCCCAAAAATGACCAAAAATCGTGAATTTCGTAAAAAAAAGTTTCAATCGAAAATTATTTTGAAAAAATTTTGGACCATGTACACCTAGCATTGAGAGGTGTTTAGGCCCCTAACACTGAAGTAGCTAGTTTAAAAAAAATTGAGCAGTAGTACCAGTTTTGCAAATCAGGGAAAAAAAGTTAATTCTTGATTTTGCTAGTTGCAGCTGGACTGATTTTTCCATATCATAATGATATTGTAATGATATTTTCATTATTAAATGGCCTCCGATGCAAAAAATGAGCACCCGTTAAAAGATCCTATGAATTTGAAAATTTCGGAAATCTAAATAGTTTTTGACGCTTGAAATTATTGGTCCGAAAATTTTTGTACTCCGACCACCTCGATTGACGCTGTTTAGATGGTTCAATTATCGGGTTTTTCGTTTTTTCAAAAAAAGCAAAATGTAATTTTTTCTCGCAATTTTACTTAACTTTTTCGATGTACTGGCGTAAACTTTGCTCTAAGATTGACATCCCAAATTTAATTATACTCAAACGATCAACGTGGTGTGTAAACACCGGAAATAGAGGTGCTCGAAAACTCGATATTATTCTTTAAAACAATGATTGTATTGGGCTTAAAAGATGCGCAAGCAGTCGACTTTGTGGAAACGGTATTAGCAACTATAATCTCAGTGACGACAAGTGATGTACAGGCGATGGCTAACAGGGCGATTGCTTTGATTAGTGTTAAAACGTTATTTAGCATTTACAGCTTATAAAAAAATAAATGAAAGTAACATTATAATTAAATTTTTTTAAAATTTTATTTTAAATTAATTTTTTCAAAAAATTTCCCAAAATTTTTGCCGATCGCTGATTGGTTGAAAAATAAAAAGACTTCAGAAAAGTGACTTTTGGACTTCGGAAATGAAACCGCATCATTAAATAAGACTAAAAACATATTTTTAATATATTTTATATTTTTAATTTTTTTACAATCGGAAAAATTGGTGTGAAGAAGGTAATCAAAAAGACGAAAATGTCAAAATTAGCATTAAAACAAAACCTTTATTTAACAGAGGTTCGAGGAAATGTCAATATTGAGAAAATAAATGGAAAGCCACCATTAAACAAAGGAAATTTTCTAGCACTTTACTTTTATCTATTTTTTCAGGAAAATTTTTCAAATTCTGCCGATCGCTGATGGTTGGAAAATAAAATACTCAAAAGCACTTTTGACCCCGAAAATAGACCGCATGATTAATATACCTAGAAAATATTTTTAAATGCGTTAGCAATCAGAAAATGGTTTTAAAACCCGTGTGAGCAGAGAAAAAAAAAGTTCCGCCAAGAGAGCACCGACACCTTTATATAGGTGACATGTTCAAGCGCCTATTAGCAGAAAGCCCGAGGGTAGTTAGAGTTTCATTTTTTTTGCCATAAAGGAAGTTCAAACGATATATTCTTCTGCATCCGACATTTGATATTGCTAGAATTTAGATATTTAGTTCTAGAGAAAATTACTAGAAGAGCAAGGTACAGCATATCACGGTGTATACAAGCTCACAGTGGTGCTTTACAAATTATTTTGGTATTGAATGGCCATGCCACCAAGGATCTGACCTATTGTCATCGTTTTTTCTGGATCTTGATTTATATATAATCAATCAAAAATTATTTTCAAACATAGTTTTTAAAAGTTTGATGAAAAAAAAAATCACAATTTTTCATTTAAAAAAATTGTTTATTTTTCCCCATATAAAGCAAAAGTACACGTTCTGATATATTTCTGGTCGATATACTAATCAATACTCGTTGGACAATATTTAATTGCTCGAATTAAATTTTTAAATAATTAAAAATTTTCCGTGAAATACTTAAATTCGAAAATATTCTGTGATAATATCACTTTGAAAAAAATATCTGTTCCTGTATACCAATTGAATCTTTGTTTTGAGTGTCAGACCAGGGACAACACTTTCTAAAACTGAGCTTTTCAAATTTTAAGTGACGCCATAGGTCGCATTAATTTTTTTAGACGGTAATAAAAAGATTGGAAAGGGAAGAGACAAAAAAAACATAAAAAAATCTCAAAAAAATCAACCCGCCCATAAAATCTTGAACAAAAATTCCAAAAAAGAAAAAATAAGTCACTTTTTTGAAATCCTTGCAGAAGTTCTTGAGTAATGTATTCAGAAGGAGACAATTCATACGATGAGGGTTGTTTTTGCAGATTTTAGATGATTTAAATATTGCAGTATCACCTATATATAGTGTTGTGCTCACACGGGATTAAGCGAGGATACTCACAATGACCAAAATTGTTCAATTTTCAAGGGGGTATGCGACTCTGATCTGACATATTCTCGGTGAAGTAACGGACAAACTAAGAGCACAGAAAAAACACGGAAAATTACTTACTTGGTAGATCGTTTTTAATCTATGCAAAAAGTGCATCACAGAAATTATTTTTTGACCATCACACCAATAGGTACAGTACTGTTTACAATAAAAAACACTTTCAAAACTAGAAAAAGTTCTAATCGTTCCTTCCAGACGGTATATCAAATTGAGCTCCAAATTGTCACAGATCACCGTAACGATAGCTTATGTCAATCTTTCAGGCGAGTTTTTACTTGATACGGCGAATGACAATTCTAGAACGCTTAATAACGACGGATTTTAGTACAATTTCAAGCTTCAAGTCTATCTCCTTCCGAGGATATATTTGCCAAAATGACTTTAATTTTTATCACGTA
>SCLH01000400.1:382538-409679 GCA_004367855.1 Oikopleura vanhoeffeni | reverse complement strand
GCTTAAAAATAATTGAAATTTCTAGAATTCGATTAAGACATTTCCGATAATTTTAATGTCATGCATCGTTTTCGGTTGGTCATATTCACCAATAAAAAATGTTCATATCATGGTGGAATAACGGTTTTATGCGGGTTAAAGCAAAAAAATATTCGAATTTTGAAAATTCTAGATTTTGTTCTAGATTGTTTTGAAAAAAATAATTGCCACCATGAGATTCCTTGGGTCAACTTTAGTCATAACCGATATTAATGTATCATAAATTAATTCTTTAAAGGGCTCAAAAAAAACCGACACCTACCCCCTTAAGTGTTCTTTCTGTAGGACAGTAGTTTTAAAATCCTTACGACGCGTCCTATTAAAGACACTTTACTGTAACACATTTTTAGAAACGTTTGCCCTATATTTCAAAATTTGTACCTTATGAGAAACAGGATTTTCGCTATCGTCTATTTTAACTATTTCATCGTTTGATTCTTCTAAATATTCTTCTTTACAAACTTGTAATTCATTTTCCGAAATCTCGCTTTCGGTTCTTTTACGTTTTTTCCCGATAATTTGGGTTTGGTCGATATCAATTCCTTCAACTTTTACATTACTTTCGATCACTTCTTTTTCGATTTCAGATTGATCTGGCAATTCTCCAGCGCTGTCTAAGACTTCAGCATTTAAGTTAATTTCCAAGTGATTCTAGAAATAATAAAAACGGTAAAATCATTTATTCATCAGGCTCAACCACAAACGCGCAACGAGTAAATCTCCTTCTTCTATAGTATAGAATCTACACAATGTATTTATTTTTTTCCGGCTGAATTGATCAAAAATATAGAAAATTGACCAAAACATAAGTTCGGAAAAACATTCACAAAATAAATAGAATTAACTTGTTTAGCGCTAAATATATCCGTGTAAATTTTATTTCAAACCTTAACTAATCTACGGGCACGTTGATACCCCACCCCAAAACTTTTGGCGACTTCTTTCAAGGAATCGTCACCAAAATTTCCTCCATGGTGCATTTCATCCAGCGCATTTTTCAGTTCTACAGTGTTTTGAAATTTTTTGATTATAGCCTGCCAAAATCTTGGGAAATTTTTTCTCGATAGCAGACTTTGAAACAACGTTATGCGATTGCTTTCGATAAATTTGTGCTGTGAAAAATCACTTCTACCAGAATATTTTGCCTCGAAAACTTCCCGCAATTTAGAATTAAATTTTTCAACGAAATATTTCAATTTTTTCTTTTTTATATGCTCAATCAGTACATAAAAGTTTGACAGGAAAAATACGGCCAGAAACAAGCTCGATTTGTCAACTTTGGTAAGTTGAACAAGATCCCTGGCACAACTGATTTTGTATTTTGGAATGGTCTGGCTGTTTTCATATTCATCAAGTTCGAGATCTGGCAAATACAAGTCGAGCATAGTCACATACAAGTCACCAGGGTCATGTTGATGAGAAGGATTGTTTTGTACAAATTCACCATCTTTGTTTCGGGAAAAAATTTCATGTTTGGTTTCCCTAAGATGAAAAAAATGAAAAATTTTTCACGTGAAGTTATTCTTGTGAATTTAATTTCCAAAATTTTAATAGTTTACAAAATTATACAATATATAATACAATATGTAAATACAATTTTGAATTATATATTTAAATTTTTCTACCAAATCCTCAAATTTAACATAAAATCTCTCAAAAATAAAGAAAGTTTCCAATAAAATAAAGAAAGTTTCCAGAAAATTACATTTACATGTATACTATTTCTATACATTTTATAAAAATCAGATAAAGGGATACTTCTCAAAATTTTTATGAAATTTCGTTAATACAAAAATTTTCAAATATTAAATAAAATTATTAAATATTCTTAATTATCCCAATTATTAAGAAATCCCCAAAAATAAGAAAATTTGATACCCAATGTGTTTTAGCTTTTGGGGTGATCCCCGAGGAGATTCACGCTTAACCAATCAGAGCGCGACTTGGTTAGTTAATTTAAGGGGCGTTTCAATCTCCCCGGGAAACACCCCAAAAGCTAAAACACATTCGGTATACTTTCCAAAATTTTTGAAAATTTAATAAAATTTCGAGTAAAATTTGAAATATCGAAGAAGGGCAGGAGAAAGGATAATCTTCGATGTGGGGAAGTTTTGGCTTAAATACCGGCTTGATATGACTGGATGAAAAAATGCATGGCATACAGTATGTGACATTTTTGCTCATATTCTAATGTTTGGCAGAAATATGAAATTGACCCCGCTGATTGGGCAATAAGCCTGTAAATCTGTGAAGCACGTAAATTTAAAAGTTTTGATTGGTTAAGGTTAGCTCCTGCGAAAAGTGAGAATATGAGCAAAAATGTGACATGCCGTAAGTTTGGAATGCAATTTCAAAATAAATGGTCTAAAGAGACCATACAATATCAATTACGGGGCCCTCTGGTCATTTTTTGCCACTTATGCAGCCAAAATTTCTATATAATACGGCTTTCGAAAACGACTCAACCGATTGAGTTCTTAGATAGCTCAAACTGAGCACAAATATTTGAAGAAAAATAAATTGAAACAAAATAGTCCGAATCAGGCCATGGTTTCCAATTTTTTTAACCAAAACTAATAATTAAAAAATTTCAGTTATCTCAGAAAAAACAAAAATATGGTCAGATTCTGACCAATTATTATTATTGCATTATTCACTAGATATTTGAGCTCAGTTTGAGCTATCGTAAAACTTAATCGGATGAGTCGTTTTCAAAATCCGAATTATATAAAAATTTTGGCTGAAAAGTGGCAAAAAATGACCAGAGGGCCCCGTAATAGATATGACAGCCCTAATTCGGCACTATTTTACCTGGTTGTTTCAATAGTCAAGTACACTCGGACGTTGGGATCCGTTGTCTTCGTGATAAAACCCTTTATTTCCTCTTTTATCCGTTGCTTGTGTCTCGAGCTCTGCACTCTTAGCACATTAGCATTTGGGTTCATGTCTTTAAAAATACAATACTAATCAACGTGCATTTATTTCCTTAATTTAATTTATTAAATTAATAACACAAATTATCACTTGCTTCTTCAAGCTTACTGAATAGTTACAAACGCAGCTGATTGGTTGACTCACCTACGCAATCCGAACAGAGAACATTATCTCCCTTATTATATTTTCGATGTTTTTGTTATGGAAAATATCGTAGGCGTCCCGACTATTGCCGACGCTCGTATTTATTTGAGGCGACAGCCAATGGGATCTTTTAAAGATATTTTTCAATTTGAATACAGGGGGGTGTGGCGCACCAGGAACGAATAAATTTATTTTTCAAATGCGTAGGTTTTTGCGGAGGCTTACGTAGATTTTTGCGTGGGTTCCCACTACACGCTGTATACGCGTACAACTTTACGCCGCACCCCCCTGTAGTGCAAAAATACGTTAAGTTTTCGAAAAAAGGTGTACAGTATTTGGAAATTAATTTTATTATCTTCTTTTTGGCCGTAATTAAATTATCGACTGGAACACATGAACCAAACTGTAGAAGCTACTGATTGGCTGAATCGCCTATGCGCTAACCCAGCGGAGAAAAAGATTTCCCTGACTAGTAGAAGGTGAATAATTTTCGATTAATTTGCTTTGGAAAACATCGTAGGCGCCTCGACCAATGGCGACGGTTGAATTAATAGGCGTGGATAGCCAATGGGGAGCGTGGAAACCTTTTCGAAATTTAATTCAATCCTGGAAAAAACTTAGCTTTCTATAGTTCTATAGTTTGGGGCAGAAAGTGAAAAGATCTACTCAATCCGATATACACCACCTTCTTAAACGTCCTGACAACTTTGATTTGAAAATTTTTGTCAGGTCGTTTGAGAAATTTCCAGGACGTCTGAGAAACTGTCATGACATGTCAGGACGTTTGTCAATACTTTTTTTGGTTATGTTGTCTAAAAATTACTTCATTTTAGCTTTTTAATCAACCTTCTGAAAATGAGCAAATGAAACAGTGATTTCTAATTAATTGTATTTCAAGATTTTAGCAAAAATAAGAAAAAAATTCTTGAGCAACATTTAAGGGGGTACTGTGCTTTCGGAAAATATTTTTTTTAGAATTGGGACTTAACTAATATGGCCAACAAAATCACAATGGTGGTACTCTCGCGTCCCACAGACGTCTAGTTCGGCGACCAGGAGATTTCAAAGACCTAAAATGAGCCATTTTTGAGTGAAATTAGAGACCATTTTTATCGGTTATCAGTGATAACTTATCACACATTCGACTTTTAATTTTATTCTATAAATACGATGATTTTACATTGAACTTTGATCCGGCCGAGCCATTTTTGATACAAATGTAAATTAAGGGCGTAGCGGTCGCAATGTTTCTAGGCCTCAAAGTGTTAATTACATTAAACACTAAATTTTGAAAATAAATTGAAAAAATTTTGGTGAGAAATTCCGCTGAAATTTGTTCTGTATCTTAGAGATATGGAAGGTGACTGAAATCCTTATGATATCTAGAATCTAGATACTATGAGAGAATTTCTTACATACAGTTTTTTCATAATTTTTTTGCACTTTATTCAATTTTTCCAAAAAACGTGTTTTTTTATGAATATTTCGAACTTAAAATTATTTTTGTCTCCATATCACCGAAAGTGTCAATATCGCCATTTTCGGCCACTTTCGGCGATATTGTGCCTTTTCCTGACAGGAAGTCCTGTATCAAACCACTTCAGTCATACAAAGGTTGGCCACACAGTTTATATTTCGACTTTCGGGAAGATCTCATCCGGTTGAGTTCTTTGATAGCCTCAAAACTAAGTATTCATCTCAAATGTTTTCAAAGTAGATTGTCCGGACCAATTTTTCTCGATTTTTTCAATATGTGTGGTCAATTTGAGTTTGGACTACACACTGTGGATCGGCTACAGTAAACTGTCTTTAGTAGAACGCATCCTACTGATTTGAAAAGTACTGTCATACTAAAGACACTTCACTGTACTGATAAGCTCTTTCGTCGGGAAACAAAATCATTATAGGAGGCATACGGGGACTTTTTGAACATGGAATTATTGATTAATAACATAATTTTGGACACTAAGGTGGTTTTTCTTCATTAAAAAAGTTAACTTTATATACAACACAGTTTTATTTTCGGGTGTCCTCTCAGTGACCAATTTTTTTAAATAATGCAACCAATCACAAGCTCTTAATTCGATATAATCTATTTTGATTGGTTGAATTTTTGTCATTGACCAAAATTTTGGTCACTTAGAGCACACCCTTATTTTCATGAAAAAATCGAAAAGTGTCAGGACGTTTGAGAAACTATATTATTTTCACATTTTTGTCAGGACGTTTGAGAAGGTGGTGTAGCTATTAGTAATAGCATGCCTATTAGGCCTAATATTGCAAACTATTTATTTGAATCCAGTGATACTATTCTTCAAAAGTTGAATGAAAATATGATTCTAGTTTAATTAATTATTTATTATTTAGTTAATGGCATTTCTATCCAAATAATTTCAGTAAATTTTTTCCGATTTTTTTGTTATATCAATAACGAGGTCCTCTGGTCGTTTTTTGCCACTTTTCAGCCAACATTTTTAAATAATTCGGCTTTAGAAAACGACTCATCCGATTGCGTTCTTAGATAACTCAAACTGAGTAGAAATATTCAGACAAGAATGAATTCAGAAAAATGGTCCGAATCAGACCATTGTTTCCAATTTTTCTTAACAAAAACTGATATTTGAAAAATGTCAGTAATCTCATAAAAAATATAATAATATGATGCGATTCCGTCTTATTCTTTTATTTAATTATTCACTATACATTTTTGCTCAGTTTGAGCCATTGAAGAACTTAATCGGATGATTCGTTTTTAAAAGCCGAATTATATAAAAATGTTGGCCAAAAAAGTGGCAAAAACGACCAGAGGACCCCGTAATGGATATATTAGTCATATACACTCCCCTATATTTATTGAGCAATAGTGGGGTCATTACATTAACCGACAAATAAACAATTTAAGGAGAATTCAGACAACGCGTAGGTTGAAAAAGTTCTAACTGCCCAAAAAACATTTAGGCAACGTTACACTATGACGATTTGAAATGAGGAATTTCAAAACTAAAAAATGGGTATCAATGTTTTCCTTATTTCAAATCGTGTATTATGTTATATCACTAAACAAGCCCAGCTGAAAAAAGAAAAAAATTATTTAGCTCTTCTAGATCATAAGATATGTATCATATCATATGGTCAATCCTATTTCACCCTCTTAAGGGGGTCGGTGCATTTTGACAGATACGGATATCCGCGATTATGGACTCTTGATGAAAAACTTTTTACTGGTTTAATATATTCTTCTAATATACCATCAAAGTATTGCTTTATAATCCAGGCAACTTTTGTCTACAGAATTTTCGAATATTGCTTTTTAAGAGAAAATTTGAGCTCGAATTAAAACTATTCGAATTCGAAAAATTATGAGAAATTTTGAAAAAAGTTCCGATCATTAATCAAAAAATGCCTTATTTTTGTTCAAATATTTTTTTACATATTTGTTCAAATCAACGAAAAAACACTCTTCAAAAATCGCCACTTTAACTTTTGTGTAGGTGACCACATATTTTTTCTATGCTATTTGAAAAATCATATGAGACTTTTTTGGGATTTTTGGTCGAAACTATTTTGGAAATATTTTGAAAATTTTCCTCATTTATGGTTCAAAATTTTTTAAAACTTATTTTTTGGGATAATTGCTAGAACAAGTATGAAGAATACTACTTTAACTTAATTCAAATATGTCCTCGTTTTGTTTCTTCGCTCTTGTTTATACTCGAGTTATACTTTTTTGAATGAAAATACGGTTTGCACGAAATCTAGTTAAGCCCTCTTTTATCAAAAATTAAAGAAATTTTATTTCACCGAGACTTGCTCAATTGATAAGCCCATCCACCACGTACAATTTAATAAATTAAACTCATGAAAATTAATATTTGTTTCGATGTGCTAAAATTTCGTTTTTTTCGTCTTTTTTCGAAAATTTTAATTTTCGATTTTGACGTAGAAATCATATAAAATCTCATATAAAATCATTTTTTGAAGCTTCTAATTAATAAAAAAGAAATTTTAATGTAATTTAGACACCTTTGATAGCAAACGCGCGTTTTTTGAGTGTTTTTTCGAACGACGATTTATAAAGTAAAAATGATCGATCTGAAAAAAATCAGATTATACAAAGTGAGCTCAAAAGTGGCAACTTACGTGTGAAAAACTTTTAATTCGAAAATTATGAAGTGGCAAAAAGTTTCCCATCAAGACAAAAAAAATTGAAAAAGTGTAAATCTGTCAAAATGCACCGACCCCCTTAAAGGCCGTAAGTAATTTTTGTAATTTTGGCGTATAAAGAAAGTAAGATGATATTTTAATTTTGACCATAAGCCGTATTTATTTTGATGTTAGTTACTAAAGAATCATTTTCAGGGTGGTGAACAGAAACAGAAAAATTTGACTTTTGCGACAAAATGATGCGTTATTAATAATAAGTAATTTTAAACTCCGGTGAAAACATTAGTTTTGGTATTTCTTTTCCAGCTATCTTATCGTTTTATAATTCTCCATATTCTTCTTTGCAAAATATAAATTCATTTCCCGAAATCTCGATTTCGCTTCTTTTACGTTTTGTACCAATAATTTGAGCTTGTTCTGAGCCTTTGGTTTCGTTATCAATTAAACCAGGAATTTCATTTTCTATTTCGACTTTTGCTGTTATATACTATGTAAAATATTATAATGAAATTAGAGTGGCCGCAGTGGGGACCATTTTTGGGAAGGGCTCAAATTCAGAAAAATGGCCATTTTGTAGGAAATTTTACGGAGATTTTTTTCCGTAATTTTTCATGAAAATTTTTCAAAATTTTGGTGAGTCCTGATTGGTCGAAAAAAAAACTGCCCAGAATTGAGTTTTAACCGAGGAAATGGAATCGCAAGGTAAAGTTGCATCAGAAAACAATGTTAGTATGATACTTTTGGATTTTTTGAAAAGTTGAAAAATGGGCATTTAGGGTAGTTGAAAATGGCAAAAATCATCATTTTCTCACTTTTTTTTTGTAAGAAAACCTAGTACCTGAAAGCTAGTTTTTCATACACGAGTAGTCCTCACTGTGTTGTCTATAAAAAGACAAAAAAATTAGTTCTAGACCCCCGCTCGTATACCCCGCAAGATTGAGATGCCAAAAAATCAAATTCGTGATAAAGTAGACTTAAAAGTAGACTTAAAAGTAGACTTAAAAGATGCGCAATCATCGACTTTTTGGACACGGTATTAGAATTTTTTGGTCTAAGATGACCAAATCTGGCGCTAGAGGCGTTTCCAATGTTTTGGCGTATCAAGCATTTTTAGGAAAGATCAACATACAAACTTGATAAAGATGCCCATTCAATATGCAATTTCCTGTAGATTAATCATTACTTATTTAATCAGAAGACTCTTATTTTTTGCGATTGCTGATTGGTTGAAAAATAAAGTTGCTCAAAAAGAACTTTTGACCCCGGAAATGAAACAACAGGGTGAAATAAGACTAGAAAACATATTTTTGAAAATTATACAAAATCAGAAAGTGCTATTGAGGGCAGGAAAGGGCATACGAGAAAATTTTGAATATCGGATCGAATCGGAAATTTCGGGTCTCAAAATTTTCGCTAATCGGATTGGACCCGAGTTGGAAAAAATTGTCATCGAAAGCCCGATTTGGAATTTGCTGATTAGATCGGTGCTCGGACCGGCCTGGCTCGGATTTTTTCATAAGTTGAAAAATGGATGGATAGAGAAATTTTACATAGTTCATCATGAGCAAACACAAGGACCGTAAATAATATTGAAAACTGAAAAATACTACCAGAGAAAAAAATCGAAAATTTAATTGTTTCCAGAAAAAAATTATTTTATTCAAAAATAAAATGGAGAATTGTTTCAGAAATTAAAAATTTTGCCTTAAAAATTAAAATAGTTCCAAAATTAGAATAAATTTGAAAATTAAAAACAATTGTTTTATTTAGAATAAGTTTTTTAAAAACTATATTCGAAAATTATTTATTTTTATTAACAACAAATAATGAAAAATTAGAATTAAAAAATTTTCAAAATCAATTTTATCAAATAATCTAAACATTCAAATTAATTTTCAAAATTGAATTAAAAAAATAATAACCGTTTTCAAAAAATGACAAAAAAAGATTTAAATGAAAAAATTTTGTGAAAAACTGTAAATTGTTTCAAAAATGTAAAAATGAACTTTAAAATTTGTGAAGTTTAACCCTTGGAAGCTCAGCACCACTTAAGTGGTGCTGAAAAATTTGAATCCGCTTAAGGGGGTATGCGACTCTGATTTGACATTTTCTAGTGAAATAATACTGAAACTAAGCAGTTCATGAGAAACCCGAAAATGCTAATTTGTAGATTATCTTGATACTTTGCCGAAAAGAATATCATCCAAATTTATTTTTGACATTACACCGAATAGTGTAAGTATGTAACAATGGTTGACATTTTCCAAACTGCAAAATCTATTCCTCCCAGACGGTATAATCCAATTGAGCTCTAAATTTCACAGATCACGTAACTGGTAGTAAAGATCAATCTTTTTACAGGCGAGCTTTTATCGGATCCGCGCGACCTGAACATCTAGAACGCCAAATAACCGAGATTTTTCACAATTTAGGACTTCAAAATCTATCTCCTCCGAAGATATATTTGCAAAAATAGCCTCAAATTTTTATCACAGTATTCTCGCGAACATTTGTACGAGATTAAGGCGAGCTTTTTTGCAATTTTCCAGTAAAACTCGAATTAATGATTTTTGGTCGTTTTTCCAGATAAATCTTTCCGAAAAAAAAGTGCTTCGATTTTTTTCGATAAGTAGGCTAAAAGAAGCCAGTGAAACACTGATGAGAAGTTGGCTTACGTCAGTCGATCTTTGAGTGTTAGTGGTAAAACTCTTAAGCAAACGCTTTTTTTTAACTTCATCTTTTATAAAATACTTAGGAAAAATGAAAAAATGCGTAAAATTTCGAATTTTTTTTGTTGATGATTGGTCTTGAGTTACACGATTAATTATCACCCCGTTCATTTCAAGCATGTTTTAAGTGCCTCTAAAGCCTTTAATTTAATCATGAGTCGCATACCCCGTTAAATCGGATGAAAAGACAATCCTGGAATTTTCTGATCAATCAACGTAGAGTTTGGCCACAGGGATGTCAAAATGAGTTAAATTTTCTAGGACGTCTGTTCAAAATATTTTATTTACTTTTTTTGACAATTTCTTACCTCAAAAACTCTAAAATGCTAGTGTCTGGTCCAACAGTTTTAAACGACTAGATAATAATTGAGAACTGAGTTTCTAGAAGTCTTTTGAGTTTCTTTCAAGAATAAAAATTAAAATTTCCACCATCGGAACTCTTTTTATTTTTTCGGGAGTGATTTTCTATTTTTGAGAAAAATTCGAAAAAATATGCTTCGATTTTTTCGAAGTAGCGGATTCCATGAAAGCCTAGGCCAACACTGATTCAGAAAGTTGGCTTACGCCGAGATAATATTTTGAGAGTCTAGCGGTTAAATTCTATACAAACCGTTGTTTTATAACTTTATTTTTGATAATAAATACTTTTCTATTTAATTTATGATAATAATTGAGAATAGTAATACAAATTTGAGTTCTCTTCGTTGTAAAAAAAGGCATTTTTTGTCATCGAATGATCAAATCGCAAAAAACTATTCTTTTATAACGAATTTTAACGCCCTTAGCTTGCTGAACAGATCTAGAACGAAATTTGCTGAAAAATAAACAGATGCTTTGATTATTCTCATGACACGCTAAGCGATCAGCTCGGCCGATTGGCATACTTTCTTTGAATTCCAGCTTGGCTAAAGAGCTCGGAATTTTTTAATTTTAACTAAGGAAACATTTTTTCATCTCAAAAAATGATTTTTTTACAGCCAAACTGTTTGTAGTTTTGATTCAATCGCGCTGAATAAGTCTTTTGATGAGAAAAAATAGTTGGATTAAATCTAAAAAAAATGTGAAGCCAAGGTCAAATTAGTGGAGATAGAGAGAAAGAAATGATTATGTTAATCTTGATGTTTCTGATGGCGAGTAAGTGATTAAACCAAATTGTTGCTGCTCAGTTTTGACATTTTTTTTTTAAATTTTACAAATCTGATGTAGTATTTTTTTTAATTGAGTCTTTTGTTTAAAATGAGACATTTTTGTTCTTCCTCAAAACATATTTTTTTTGACAAACTGCAATTTTTTTGCGTTTTTTGACCATGCGCAGTTAATGTCTATTTATGAGAAAACGGGAAAGTAGATTTCAAAATCGAAAAAAAAAATTGTGGCAAGCAAGGTCTATAATGAGTGCGAATAGAAAAGAAATCGTTTTTGAAAATATTCCTTGTTTTCAATGAGGAGTAAAGTTGATTCAAAGCCCAATTTTGGCTTGCTAAGTTTGGGCCGATTCTGAATACAAATTTCAAAATCTAATTGATTACCGTTGCCTAAGGGGTTGGCTACTTTTACAAAAGTTAAGATAATTCACAGGCTTTTTATGAATGTAGTTTAATCCGTAATAGGGGTCTAAGCGCCCACTTAAGTGGTGCAGGAGCCCTCTGCCGAATAAATCAATTTGGAGCTTCCAAGGGTTAATAAAAGTAAAAATAATAATTGAAAATTTAAATTTTTAAAAATTCGATTAAACTTGAAAATAACCTTCAATTATTTTTAATCAACAATTGTTTTTGTAATTTAGAAAATGATAGAAAAATGAAATTCTTTCGAAATTGAATTAAATTTTAGAAAAAATAAAATAATTTAACATTTCATTATTTTCCATAAATTAAATTTTTTCTTGAAAAATTCGAAAAAGATGAAAAATTATTATTGTATTTATTAAGAAATCTACAAAATTTTAGCAGTTTTCTAAATTCACTAGTGAATAAAACTTTTTAGACAATTTATTTGGTAAATTTTGATCAAAATTTTCATTAACCCTCACACCCTTTGACTATTTAAAGGCAAAAAAATTGCGGGAGCCAAAACGGCGCAGAATAACATCGTCACAGATACATTCAAATATTCATTAGAGTTTGCAATTTTATTTCCAAAAAAATTGTTGAAAATTTATTACAATGAGCCGTTCGAAGTTATTTCTTTTCTACTTTTTTTTTAGGATTTTCGTGAAAATTTCTTAAAAATTATTGTGTGAAACGATACCATAATACGAAATTCTTGAGGAAGCAAGTTTTTAGGAAGTATTTGAGGATTTTTATGTTTGATATAAGTCTATTTATCTGGCAGTTCTCTATACGAAGAATAATTTTTTCACAAGTAAATTTTATGAAAACTAAAATATGGAAAAAAAGTATTTTTCAAAAAATTATTTTTCGAAAGAATTGACGTTCAATTTAACCAAATAGAGCGACGAAGACAAAATCGATCAAATATAAAACATAAGGTGGACTGATTTTGAGTTTTCAGCTGATTAGCATATTTTTCAACATTTACTGATTATATTTCGACGCGGCGGCGATATGAATTATTTGTTTTGTAAGCGATCAAGATATCATATTTCATTTGAGAACCAGCTTTCCAATAGCTTAAAGTTTCCCTCCTAAATGTGTAACTTTTACGTCATTTGGTAAAAATGACTATGGTTTTTCAAGAAATCAAGGTGAGTAAACCTCTCTTTCTCTCGCAGTTATCTAGTTTTACAAACTTCGAAATTCAAAAGTGTTACGTGTTGTTCACTTAATTTTATCCTGATCTCAATCAGTGCAAATAAGTAAATGATATCTTTTCAATTTCCCGTTGATAAGCGCTCAAGTATTGCCTTTAGATAGGCTTTTGAGGTGTGAGGCGACGTTTTCGTTTCTGGGTGTGAGGAGGTTAAAAATTGAAGTCTGATCAAAATATAATTAAAAAATTAAATTCAAAACTAGAAAATAGTGTTCAAACATGAAAAATTCATTAATAAGATAAAAATTTTTTTCAAAAATTCAAAATAAATTTTTCAAAACCGAAAAAATAAAATCTTTTCGAAGATTGAAAATAAATTTTTGAAAAACTAAAAAATCGAAAATAATAAATTTATGAGATTTTCTTGTTTTTTCAAGATTTTCACTTCAATTTTTAAAGTTTCCAATTTAATTTTTCTCAATTGTAACGCTCAATTTTTGAAACCAATTTAAGATTATTTAAACTTTTCGTTAAATTTTTTTTTATTTTTGCGAAAATTTTCATGTTTTGACTTTAATTTTTTTATATTTTTATTTATTATTTTCAATTAAATAGAACATTTTGGCCTTTTTTGATCGATTATAACCGTTTTTTATTGATTTAGTATAGATAAATAACAGTTTTTGAAAATTGGTGAGTTTCCTTTGAAAAAACACATGGTCAGGAGCTGATAGCATTTGTGATAGCGGTAGTCTGGTGGGGCCTGTCCTCCGCGCGAGTGGTCTGGTAGGAGCGTATCGTACAAAACGCCTTCCTCGAATAATAATTGGGTGAATTAAGCTTGACATAAAATTTAACCGATACATAGCATTAAAAAATCGTATGGTTTAGAAAAAATCATAAATGTAACATTCCGTTGCGTCCAATTGTTTCATCACTAAATTCTATAACATCAGGCGCGGAATCTTATCTTCATGATTTAATTACACCTATAGTTAAAAACTGTAAATATTCTCTGAATTCAACAATTGAGTTCAAAAAGCGATTTTTGGAAATTCAAGGGTTTAATTCGGTAGAATATGTAATAGTCAGCTACGATTGTGTATCGCTTTACACATCGATCAATAGTGACCTCGTATTAGAACATATACTTGAAATAGTGTATGAAAAACCCGAGGAATTTTTTCCATCTAAATCTGAAATAATTACAGTCAATAAAACTTCCGTTACAAAAATTTTAGAACCCCCACCGAACAATGAATTAAAAGAATTTTTTGAAATTATTTCAACAAAATTCAACAATTTTGAATCTTTAACTGGAAGCTTTTAATACAGCAAATAAACAAGCTGTATATGCAGATGGGTTAAAAACTCTCTCCAAGTTTGCAAATATTTTTTGTAGTTTAGTTTGAAACGAAAAAATAATTGACTCCGAAATAAATAAGGGACAAAACTTTAAATATACGACGAGCTAGTGATCGGATAAGTAGTTTGATAACAACACATGCCAGATAAAGGCGAGAAGGGCTGGCAACTATTTGGATAGCTTAATGAATTTTGAGCTAGCTGGGTTTAGAATTGAAACTATACGAGTCTATGTCTAATTCCCTCATGTGAAATTTTTTGGTCCATCTATGTAGCAATGAATGAGATGAAGGTGTCATCTGTGGACGAATTTAGTAATACGGCAAGACTGTAATAGTAAATTTATAAAAATCAGTCTCCCCTAATTTGCAGATAATATGGCATCTAGTTTGCGAGTGTATCGGCATACATACGATGACAACTAAGTAGCTCAGGAACAATCCTATTCACTGCGCTCAACATCTAGACCAAAAATTAATTTTTATGAAAAACGGTTTTCCAGAAAAATTAATTGATGACACAAAAATCTCTACTTAATTAAAAAATTTCAATACCATTGATGCTAACGTTCAGGAAAGAGTTCTGATAATCTATTTCGATCACCATAACTCTCGTCTAAAACCCTTTTCTAGCGCAGATGCATTCTATAGCATCAAAATTCTATAATAATTTTTGAAACATCACTCCATTTTTTAAACTTCACATAGTTTCAGCACACTTAAAATTGGCTAGTCTCATACTTCCTCGCTAAAACCGAAAAGACTATTTCAATACAGCGACTGTGATTTATAATCTTCGTTGTGAATGTGATTCGAGCTATTAATTATATTGGCAATTAATCGGACTCAGAGTACAAAATCCTAAATATTTGAATGATACAAACCAACGCAAGATATTCACTAATCAAAACCCTTGATTCGCGTAATAGTCCGATTTCATTGGTCAGGTTGAGAAAGGATCAACCCAATAAATGCTCAGATTTCGCATTTTTTCAAATATTTAGGATTTGTACTCTGAGGTCCGGTAATCCATATAGCCTATATAGAAGAAACAAAACGACTTTTCATGCTCGAATCCTAGAACGGTGAACTAAAAAATCATTCTCACGTTTGCAAACATATTTCTGCTTGTGGAAAAATATAAAAATACACTTATGATCAAGAACAACTTACCACCCCAAATAAATTTGCTGAAATGGGTTGTGCATTTATAGCACGACGGCATTTCCAAATCTTAGACAAACTAACAACGCTTAGCCACAGAAAGTTGTATGAGGGTTTGCTAATCACACGTCACCAGCCAGACATTAACAAACAAGTCAAACATCAAAAAATGACTTTTATTTGTAAGTGTAAGACCGGTGATGACATAACCTAAACGGGCTTTAATTTGGTATTATCTGGATGCCCGCTTGAATAATACCAAATTAGTTTTTGTGTCAACTTTTCCTCAAATTTTGTTCTGCTTTTCATTAATACCTGAAGATGAATAAAAATATATTCGAAACGTTGTAAAAAAAGTTCAATTTTTTAAAAAAACTAGATAAATTAAGCTTGAGGTTGTTATAAACTTCTATGGCATAACATATTTTCGAGGTACAGGTAAAAAAAGTTAACACAGATACTTTTTAAGACTCGTTGTGAAATGAAAAATATATACTTGTAATGTAATTGGTAATGAAGAGAAATAACGTTAAAATTTCATTGTTATTTCTTCATAGTTTTTAGTTTATCCAGAGTCGTGCAAATGGCTATCAATCTGATTAATATGGTCTTCTCGGTATGTATCTTGGTCTTGGGTTATCTGCCGATTTTTCAGGGCGTGAAGTGACGACGGCAATTTCTGTTTCTCTTTTAATATCTTTTTTGAAATATCTATGGACATAATATCTTTCTTTTTCCCCATTTTTAAAAATTATAGTAAGAAATTAAGTTTAATTCTTTAATTTTAATATTCATTCACAGAGTAATTTTAGAGCTTAATGTTAAAGTTGCCAACCTGAAGGCACGTGTCAAGCTTTAATCCAAATTATTTTTGCACCTCAAGCTAATCTCCCAATTTTTACGAGAATAACTCGAGGAAGGTGTTTTTTCACGATACGCCCGGGCGCGCCCCAACCAGACTACCCTTATCTTCGCGAGCAGGACAAACCCACCAGACTACCGCTATCACAAAAACCATCTCCCTCTGTTGATAAGACAAAAATATTCTATTTAAAGAATATAATCTTTTTGGTCATGCTGCGCATGCCCAAAACGATTATATTGTATAAAATCTTTCATCTTCAATTTTTTTAAAAGTCATGAATAATTATGATATTTCTGATAAAATATTTTCCTCAGAAGTATTAGGCAAGATAATTAATTTCTTCAAACAATTTAAAAGTTTTCAACAAATTCGCAAATCGGCGTTAGAAAAGTTTTTTTGACAAGGAAGTTGTTGGCAAAAAATATTCCCACCTGAAAAGTGATGAGTCAAATAACTGAACGGGGAATTGTTTGACTTTCGAAAGCGACAGAACACCTTGTCAATTTTAAAATTAAGAATTTTGTATCTGAAAACTATCTAAAAAACTATGATTTTGATACAAAGTGACAATTTCCGTGTTTTTTCACTACCTTCAACCGCGTTTTTTTCATTTTAAAAACTTCCAAAGTGTGTTTTCTGGTCTATTTCACTCTGCGTTTTCATTTCCAGGGTCAATGGTCATTTTTGAGCAAGTTTATTTTTCGACCAATCGGCAAAAAATGCGGTTTTTTTGACAAATGCAAAAAATTATTTTTTGAAAAATTTCTTATCAAATAGCTGCCTTGAATGTTGTTCTTAGACATAAGTGCTAAATACCTAAATTTTGTAGAAAAAAAAAGATGATTTTTGTCATTCTGAGTACCCTAAATAGCTCTTTTCTGAATTTATAAAATTTTAAAAAGTATGTATTTTAGTCTTATTGTACATTGCGGTTTCATTTCCGGGGTCAAAAGTTCCTTTTGAACAACTTTATTTTATAACAGATCAGCAATCGGCAAAAATTTGATTTTTTTGAAAAAAAAAGAAAAAATGAATATTCAAAAAAATTCCTATTTAATGGCTATCTTGATTTATTTTAAATGTTGATCTTTCTCATAAATGCTAGAAAACGTGGAATCGCCTGTAGCACCACATGTGGACCTTTAAGGCCTAAAGTTGCTTATACCGTTTCCACAAAGTCGATGATTGCGCATCTTTTGATCATACTGAATCATAGACTGAAATGATTTCAAAAAATCCGGGAGCATCTTTTCTCATTCTAGAATCACAAAAAAAACATATTTTCCGAGCGGGGGTCCAAGCGCCATTTTTTTGCTGGATTATTGAAAATACATTCCGAACTAAGTTATATAAAAAAACTGGCTTTCAGGTATGATCTAAGATCATTGATCTTTCATAATATGAAAAGCCAATTAAACAAAAATAATGCGTTAAAAACCGTTTTTTGGTCATTTTTCGAAAAAATTGTAAGAAGATTTTTTCTTCCTCGTTAACTTATGTTTCGACCCAAAGGGTTATTTGGGCCCTTCAGAGACCTCCAAAATCGGTCCTGACCGACTGCGGCCACTCTAAATGAAATATGAAAAACAATTGAACGCCTGAAGTCAGGGCATGGGTTTCATAAGATACAGTAGAAACCGATCTATAAAAACCAGTCGATTTTTCAGATTCAATGCAAAAATTTAAATAAAATAAACCTCGCTGCAGCTTTGTTCTTCATCAATATCATTTACTTCAACTTTCACATCACTATCGATCACTTCTTCTTCGTTTTCACCAAATTGATCCGGGAATTCATTGTCTAAGAATTTTGAATTTGGGTGCAGTTCCAAGTGATTCTAGAAATAATAAACATCAGATACAGTACAAATTTTGGGCTATTTAAGGGGGTGGCATAAGTCCAGCAGATTGGTACATTTTTTAGAGCAATATTTGAAAGAAAAAAATGTGGAAATTTATTTTTTTATTTTTTATCTTCAATAAAAGTGNACATTTTTATTTTCTAAACATAACTAACTATAGTTAAAAATACAAAAAAACACTTTTCACTGTGCATCAATTTCCAACTTAACCCGACTATAGAATTTTTTAAAGACGATCTTAATAAACTTCATTTATTTTCGGGTGTACTCCGCTAATTAGTAACCTAATTACTCTGCACAGTCGAAAATTTTCTTAAATATCAAAGCTTTTCTTCCATGAAAAAGGGTAAAAATTGGCAAAAAGTAGAGAAAAGCTTTTTTTGAGATAAAAATTGACCTAAAATGGCGTTTTGATATTAAAAAATGTGCTGACTATCAAAATAAATGACGCCCAGTACACCCACAATTGTATTGGAAATTTTTCACAACCATACAATTTATAAAGATTCAGTGCCAAATGGCACTTATCGAGTGCACAGTCAAGTGTTAAAAATTTCATCAACAGTTTCAAAATGATAATCGCGCGACCTACCGATTAGTTGACATACGGCGATTTAATAGATACCAAAACAATTAATATGTGATTCTGCATGATTTTTTATGGAGAGTTCAAAAAACCACGAATAAAAAATTTTGGAGTTGATTTTGGGAAAATTTTCATAAGTTTTCTTAAAAAGTCGATAATAAATATAATATAAAAATTTTATGATTTTTCAAACAGCGGTCAGAAAATGTGTAGGAATTCATGAAAAAAGTTTAAGTGGCTATTTTTTGGTTTTTACCCACAGATTTCAGTTATTAAAACAAAAAAAATTTTGGACAAAAAATGCCGGAATTTTCATAATGCTTCGATTTTTTCGAATTTTTACAATTTCAAAGATGAAACCGAACTCAAAATCTTTCTAAATGGATAAAAATAATTTTATGAAGCTGAAATATATTAAATCGGTTCAGCTAACTATAATAAGCATGAAAAAATATACTGCTTACTTTTCGTAAGTTATATTGACTCCAGGATGCGGGTTTATGCACCCCTTAAACAAGTAAGGTGAAGTGAAAAATATTAAAAAGACGATTTAAAATGTGACAATTCAAAAAACTCAGTCTGTATGTTGGTGGTATTTAGGGTTAGGCACTGGAAATTTTTTAAACGAACGTTTTGAAATCGATCTTTGAATTATCTGAAAATGTACTTTTTTAGTAGAGCCATTTATTTTTGCTATACAATAAGGTAGGAAAACAAATACTTTTGCTTGACAAAGAAACCTTTAAATTTTAGATTTTTATGAAAAAATATCAAGAAAATTTCAAGGGGGTGGTCGAGGCAATCTGGACCTTTTTAAACTTCGCCTCAAGAATAAACAGAGACAGTAGTAACTTCATTATACTTTGTATGCAAAGACAAGGTTTGATGAATTTTTGAGATTAAAAAAATTATTTTCCATGTTTGGAATAGGCTGTCCAACCTCTAGAAAAGTGCCAAAAATTAATCTTAAAATTTTTTGTCAGCCTTCGTCATAACCCAATTTTTACGATTTTCCACGAATGACTATTTTATTTCACGTGGGATCGACGTTCGGCCCGGAAATTTGACTTTTTCCTAGGTGGCGCTAAATGCAAAAATGATCATGAATGCTGTGAAAAATTAAGAAAAATGATCATTTTTGCGATTTAGGCCACTAAGAAAAAAATCTAAATTCCGGGCCGAACGTCGATTCCACGTGAATAAATGATCATTCATAAAAAATCGTAAAATTGGGTCATGGACGAAGGCTGACAAAAAATTTTTAAGATTAATTTTTGGCACTTTTCTAGAGGTTTGGACAGCCTATTCAAACATGAAATATTTTTTTTTAATTCAAAGATTCATAAAAACCTTGTCTTTGCATACAAAGTATAAATAAGTTTACTACTGTTCTCCGTTTATTCTTGAGGCGCAGTTTAAAAAGGTCCAGATTGCTCGACCACCCCCTTAAGGGAGTGGTCGTCGCTAACAAACTAAAATAAGATTTTTCAATGGCCATTTGCTATAAAATTGTTCGATCATTATTGATTACAACGCTTTGAAGACATCCAGGACCTGGATTCCAGGTAGAGGTAAATTCTCGGGCGAAAAACTAAATCGTGGAGAGGCAGGATTTGTGGTTTGGTAACGCTCCGAGGACATCTGGGTGATATTGAAACTCTAGGAACGCTATGAGGACATCTAGGTAAGATGGGATTCTAGGAACGTTCTGAGGAATCTGGGTAATTTCAAATCCTATAGCGATTTTGTTGGCATCTTGAGCATATGGAATTTGAGAAAACTTTTACACTTATTTCTAAATTGTTTTTAGAAGTCTAATTTTAGAACAAAATTGGTAATTAGAATTAGTTATTATTTATTTTGGCAAATTACTTATTATTTTTAAACTAAAATCAAAAAATTGTTCTGCGTCGGTATAAATATGATTGTGGAGGTTTGTTAAAATAATGGAAAATATCGGCGAAAATGATTACTGTTTTAAAGTTCAGAAAATTCTAGTATTACTTATAATAATCATAAGACTTGAACTTGGTTTATAACCTTCATCTTTTCAATCTCTCTCACAGAGAGTTCTACTATGGATTTTAAATAAATAGACGAAATTGGAATGCCAGGTACTTCTGGGACTTGCTTACGATGAAACGGGATTTTATATTTGAAATTTAAATGTGTTTAAAAATGAGCCTAAAATCGGCCGAAGGCCGATAAAGGAGGATATTATATCTATAATTAAATTGTTTAAAAATGAACCTAAAATCGGCGAAGGCCGATAAATGATGATATTATATCTATAATTAATTTTGTTGGAAATGAGCTCAAAATGCCGGAAGGCCGATAAAACGGGATTTAATTATTAAATTTAAATTTTAAATAATGAGACCAAAATCGGCCGAAAGCGATAAAAGGGGATTCTATGTTTTTGATTTAATTTTGTTGAAAAATGAGCCCCAAATCGGCCGACAGCCAATAAAAAGAGATTTATGTTTTTATTTTAATTTTGAGAATTTATGAAAAATTTGATATTATTTTTTTCAAAAATTTGAAACCGTTGTTTTAAATTTGAGAATTTTTAAATTGCTTAATTTTTTTTCGACATATAACGAAAAATTAAGAATTAACTTTTTTTAAACCATATTTAAATTTTTTTTTTAAATACAAAAACTTCTTCGAATTAAAATTTTTTCGCGAAACATAATTTTTTTTTTATCTAAATTTTGTTTAAGATTTCTTCGTTTGAATTTAACAATTTGACAATTATCTCAAAAAATTTGACAATTATTTAAAAATTTACTAATGAATTCAAAATTACATATTATCTCAATTTGACAATTAATGTCAAATGCGACAATTTTTAAAAAACATTTTAGGAAAATTGTCCGAATTCAAATAAATTGTCAGAAAGTTTTAATTCGAGAAAGTTTTCGAATTAAAAATTTAAATTGTTTTTTTATAAAAATTTTATTCTTTAATTTTGTTTAAATTTTCAAAAACAGCAATTTAACAAATTTTAACTATGGTTCCAATTTTGGAAAAAATTATCAAATTTTCTATAAATTTTTATATAAATAAATAAAAAACATAAAATCCTCTTTTATCGGGCTTCGGCCGGATTTTGGGCTCATTTATTGAAATTTTAAACATAAAAACCATTTTATCGGCTTGCGATTTTAGACTCATTTTTTTAACAATTTGACTAAAAACATAAAATCCTCTTCATCGGCCTTTGGGCTGATTTGGGGCTCATTTTCCAAACAAATTTAATATAAGATATAATATCTCCTTTATCGGCTTTCGCCGATTTGGGGTGATTTTTCAACAAAAATTAAATCAAAACATAGAATCCTCTTTTATCGGCCATTCGGCCGATTTGGGCTCATTTTTTTCACAAAATTAAAATTAAACATAAAATCCCTTTTAGTCGGCTTCGGCCANAAGCTGAAATATATTTAAATCGGTTCAGCTAACTATAATAAGCATGAAAAAATATACTGACTTACTATTTTCGTAAGTTATATTGACTCCAGGATGCCGGGTTTATGCCACCCCCTTAAACAAGTAAGGTGAAGTGAAAAATATTAAAAAAGACGATTTAAAATGTGACAATTCCAAAAAACTCAGTCTGTATGTTGGTGGTATTTAGGGTTAGGCCACTGGAAATTTTTTAAACGAACGTTTTGAAAATCGATCTTTGAATTATCTGAAAATGTCACTTTTTAGTAGAGCCATTTATTTTTGCTATACAATAAGGTAGGAACAACAAAATACATTTTGCTTGACAAAGAAACCTTTAAATTTTAGATTTTTATGAAAAAATATCAAGAAAATTTCAAAGGGGGTGGTCGAGGCAATCTGGACCTTTTTAAACTTCGCCTCAAGAATAAACAGAGAACAGTAGTAACTTCATTATTTTGTTCAAAGACAAGGTTTTGATGAATATTTTGAGATTAAAATTATTTTTTCCATGTTTGGAATAGGCTGTCCAACTCTAGAAAAGTGCCAAAAATTAATCTTAAAATTTTTTGTCAGCCTTCGTCCATAACCCAATTTTTACGATTTTCACGAATGAACTATTTTTATTCACGTGGGAATCGACGTTCGGGCCCGGAAATTTGACTTTTTCTAGGTGGCGCTAAATCGCAAAATGATCATGAATGTGTGAAAAATTAAGAAAAATGATCATTTTTGCGATTTAGGCCACTAAGAAAAAAATCTAAAATTCCGGGCCGAACGTCGATTTCCACGTGAATAAATGATCATTCATAAAAAATGTAAAATTGGGTCATGGACGAAGGCTGACAAAAATTTTTAAGATTAATTTTTGGCACTTTTTCTAGAGGTTGGACAGCCTATTCAACATGAAATATTTTTTTTAATTCCAAGATTCATCAAAACCTTGTCTTTGCATAAAAGTATAATAGAGTTACTACTGTTCTCCGTTTATTCTTGAGGCGCAGTTTAAAAAGGTCCAGATTGCCTCGACCACCCCCTTAAGGGAGTGGTCGTCGCTAACAAACTAAAATAAGATTTTTCAATGGCCAATTGCTATAAAAATTGTTCGATCATATATTGATTAACAACGCTTTGAAGACATCCAGGACCTGGATTCCAGGTAGAGGTAAATTCTCGGGCGAAAAACGTAAATCGGTGGAAGAGGCAGGATTTGTGGTTTGGTAACGCTCCGAGGACATCTGGGTGATATTGAAACTCTAGGAACGCTATGAGGACATCTAGGTAAGATGGGAATTCTAGGAACGCTCTGAGGACATCTGGGTAATTTCAAATCCTATAGCGATTTTGTTGGCATCTTGAGCATATGGAATTTCGAGAAAACTTTTACACCTTATTTCTAAATTGTTTTAGAAGTCTAATTTTAGAACAAAATTTGGTAATTAGAATTAGTTTATTTATTTTTGGCGAAATTACTTATTATTTTTAAACTAAAAATCAAAAATTGTTCTGCGTCGGTATAAATATGATTGTGGAGGTTTGTTAAAATAATGGAAAAAATATCGGCGAAAATGATTCACTGTTTTAAAGTTCAGAAAATTCTAGTATTACTTATAATAATCATAAGACTTGAACTTGGTTTATAACCTTCATCTTTTCAATCTCTCTTCACAGAGAGTTCTACTATGGATTTAAATAAAATAGACGAAATTGGAATGCCAGGTACTTCTGGGACTTGCTTACGATGAAACGGGATTTTATATTTGAAATTTAAATGTGTTTAAAAATGAGCCTAAAATCGGCCGAAGGCCGATAAAGGAGGATATTATATCTATAATTAAATTGTGTTTAAAAATGAACCTAAAATCGGCCGAAGGCCGATAAATGATGATATTATATCTATAATTAAATTTTGTTGGAAAATGAGCTCAAAATCGGCCGAAGGCCGATAAAACGGGATTTAATGTATTAAATTTAAATTTTTAAATAAATGAGACCAAAATCGGCCGAAAGCCGATAAAAGGGGATTCTATGTTTTTGATTTAATTTTGTTGAAAAATGAGCCCCAAATCGGCCGACAGCCAATAAAAAGAGATTTTATGTTTTTTATTTAATTTTGAGAAATTTATGAAAAATTTGATAATTTTTTTCAAAAATTTGAAACCGTTGTTTTAAATTTGAGAATTTTTTAAATTGCTTAATTTTTTTCGAAATATAACGAAAAATTAAGAATTACAATTTTTTTAAAAACCATATTTAAAATTTTTTTATTTAAATACGAAAACTTTCTTCGAATTAAAATTTTTTCGCGAAACATAATTTTTTTTTTATCTTAAATTTTGTTTAAGATTTCTTCGTTTGAAATTTAACAATTTGACAATTATCTCAAAAAATTTGACAATTATTTCAAAAATTTGACAATTATCTCAAAAATTTGACAATTATCTCAAAAATTTGACAATTAATGTCAAATGCGACAATTTTTAAAAAACATTTTAGAAAAATTGTCGAATTTCAAATAAATTGTCAAGAAAGTTTAAATTCGAAGAAAGTTTTCGAAATTAATAAAAATTTCAAATATGTTTTTTATAAAAAATTTAATTCTTTAATTTTTGTTAAATTTTCAAAAAACAGCAATTTAACAAATTTTAAACTATGGTTCCAAATTTTGGAAAAAATTATCAAATTTTCTATAAATTTTATATAAAATCAAATAAAAAACATAAAATCCTCTTTTATCGGGCTTCGGCCGATTTTGGGCTCATTTATTGAAAAATTTTAAACATAAAAACCCATTTTATCGGCCTTTGGCCGATTTTAGACTCATTTTTTAACAAATTTGACTAAAAAACATAAAATCCCTCTTCATCGGCCTTTGGCTGATTTGGGGCTCATTTTCCAACAAAATTTAAATATAGATATAATATCCTCCTTTATCGGCTTTCGGCCGATTTGGGGTGATTTTTCAACAAAATTAAATCAAAAACATAGAATCCTCTTTTATCGGCCTTCGGCCGATTTGGCGCTCATTTTTCCACAAAATTAAATTAAAAACATAAAATCCCCTTTTATCGGCCTTCGGCCAATTTTGAGCTCATTTTCCAACAAAATTTAATTATAGATATAATATCCCACTTTATCGGCCTTCGGCTGATTTGGGACTCATTTTCAAACAAAATTTAATCATAGATATAATATCCTCCTTTATCGGCCCTCGGCCGATTTGGGGCTCATTTTTCAACAAAATTAAATCGAAAATATAGAACCCCTTTTTCTCGGCCTTCAACCGATTTGGAGCTTATTATTAGTGGACGTACAAAACATTTAAGAATTCTGATATCTCCCGGCGGAATGAAATTTGTGTGAAAAAGACGAAAATCGAAATTTTGGACCGGTACCGTACATTAAACGTTTTTTACGGTTTTCAAAGCCTCAGAAATCATGTTTTCTTGCATTATTTTGAAATTCCATAGTATGAAAATGCTTCAATTGCGTCCACCCTATGTTGTTAAACTTTTTATGAATTTTTTAAATTTTCTCTTTTTTTTTAATTGTCTGAAACGTCTGCAAAAAAATTTTCAGCAAACTTTTTTTTCCAGTTGTAGAAAAATTTCAAAAATTCTCAAAAAAGTGTAATATGACACCTTTTATCTGAGATATATGTACCAAAAAACTGGTCATCACTGAGTTCAACAAGGCGGTTAAATTGATAATAAAATAATTTTTGTCGGATCAAATGGGCATCCCTTTTTTCTTACTTTCACGTTTTTTTCTCGAAAAATCATGGTGGTAATGCTAGATATAGCCCCCCAGTACAAAGGGGGTGCCCGATATCGCCGAAATTTTCCGGCAAAAAACTTTCGTTGATATTGCCCCCTCCCCTGTAATTAAACAATTTCAGTAAACTCAGAAAAACTGGTCCAATTCGGACCATTTTTATTCAATTTTATTGTCAACTATTTTAAGACTAGATTTTCAGCTACGCTAGAAAAATTTCTGAGTTTATTTTAATAAAATTGATTTTCAAAGTCATTAAGTCTTTCAAACAGATCAAGTCCACGTATTATCTGATATCTAAAAGTGCAAATTATTTTGCTTTTAGAGATATAATAAAACTTTTTTTCAGAATTTTTATTCTCAAATCAGACTTAAAAATAATTGAAAAATATTCTTAACGTTCCCCATAAATCTCAGAGTGTCCGTAAGCTTTAAAAAATTACCCAGATGTCCTCAGCTCGTTCCTAGAGTTTCCATCTTACACATTCCTTAGGCGTTCTAGAGTTTCAATATTACCCAGAATGTCCTCGGAGCGTTTCTGAAAATTAAAATATTACCAGATGTCCTCAGAGCGTTCCTGGAGTTTCAATATTACACGTAGGCAATGTCTTAGAGCGTTTACAAACACACAACTCTGCCTCTTCAAAGATTTTACGTTTTTCGCCCGAGAATTTACCTCTACCTGGATGTCCTCAGAGCGTTGTTAATCAATATGACTTACCTCTGATATATTTGAAAAAAATCTCGCATACGAAAAAAATCGAATGTGACGGATGGCTCGTCCAATCAGAAACAAGCTTACAAAACTGACGGAGTATTTTGTTAAAAATGTATCTCCTCCTTGAGTTTTCATGGTATAACAATGATTGATGACTTAAAGTAACCGGACAGAACGTGGGCAGCTCACCTAGTGGCCTTTCAAAATAATTATAAGATTTATCTTGAAAATCATCAAAAAACAGTATTTTGACCCTATTTTAGGGGTCTTAAGGGGGTACTCAACGGTTTTTTAATTCAGGACAAGGTTAAGGGACTAATATGCAAAATAGCTCGGAAGGCCACAAATGCATTTCCTGCTCTTATATAAAAAAAATTCCGAGATTTTTCTCAAAATTTTGAGTTATAAGCTTTTTTTTATGTATTTTTTTGAGATAAAATATAACTCCATTTTTAATGAAAAATTCTAAAAATAGTAAAGTGAGTGCACTAATTATACTTCAGTTTTGCAAGTAAGCTTAATTTGAGAGTATTTGGTACAACAGGATGAAAATAATTTCTAGAAATCCAATTGACTTCCGGTTGAACGATGCAATTTTATTAATAGGAGGGATGTTTAAAAAAAAGTATTTTCAGT
>SCLH01000400.1:366017-376329 GCA_004367855.1 Oikopleura vanhoeffeni | reverse complement strand
TTCCCAAATACGCAGAAACAACTCTTTGAGAAGTTGTCGAGTACTAGTTCAAGTCAATCTTGATACTTCAACTACGCTCAAAACAATGTAATTTGCAGTAGGCTTCCTTAAAAGCACTAAAAAAGCCTTCACTCTTCATCTCATCTCATCACTTTTTATTTGATATTTGCCAATTTAGAATGTATATATAAATACTTATCACCAAATGCAGAGCCTTTTCAAAATTTTGGCCTCTAGTGTCCGGGTCCAAAAAACAAGCTCCTTATTGGGAGCCTCGCGCAAAGCCTACTCCTCCTTCAAATATGTAGAATTTTTTAATTGTGCAATGTCGTTCACATTCACCGCCAAAAGGCGCAATTAAGGTTCAAATGAATGCCTTTTTTCGATTTTGTCTCCAGAGTCTCAGATACGGACTGTGAATTCTAGTTTTGTTGAACATTCTGAACTATACAATTTTCTAAAAGCAATTTATTTGAAAAATTCAAATTCAGAGAAAACCGCAGGAGTAAAAATCAGGTGACAAATTCTCTACATAGCCTATTTTAAATAGGGCAACAAAAAGTTATCCTGAGAATCTCAATTATCGTCACCTTAATTTTACCTTTAATTTCAACCCCGAAACCCCACTTGCTTGTAAGCAACAATTTCAAACCAAAAAAATATTAATACAAGTGAAAAACCTGGGAGAAATCTCTACAAAATATGGATTCAAAAAGTATCATACGTAAGCTGAGATACTTCTGAGATATCGACCGCCTCACTCCCCTTAACTCGTAGACTTTTAGAACATGAATCTGTACCACTCGATTTTAGCCAAAACTAGTCTGCCTCACTTTTAAATTCGGCCATATTAGCAAAAGTTCATTATTCAACAATTATCATTTTTCAATAGTCTTACAAATAATATTCAGACCAATTTGCTATACAATTGAAATAACAAAATAAATTTTAAACGGAATTAAAGCATTTAATGAGATTAAGAAAACAAAAATCATGCTTGCGAATTCACATATGCACTTCGACTATAAAAGTGCAATAATGAGATGAAATTAAACTCTTAATTTATATTTGCAATTTACCTTTTTATAAAAACTTCAAATGATTTTCTAGCAGTGTGTCTAAAAAAATTATATGTTTCTGCAAAATTCCTCGCAGTGAAAGGGACTCTAATATCCAATAAAAAGGAACAGAATCGAGACATACATGACGCCTACGCACGTAGAGCGAACCCTCAGAGATCCAATGTGATTAATTTATCGGAAAGTTCTGATTTCTAGAGGTGCCCTCCTAGTCTAACCCGGAGGCTCAATTTCACAAATACCATTACAAACAGAAATCTTGAAATTATTAAAAAAAACCCAATCGGTAATTGATTCATTTTTCTCACCTTCTCTCTCGCTCTCTACGCATTTCTTATGTTAATGCAGCATTTCGAAAGCCTATTTCTGGCTCTATTTAAACTGGAGGGCCATACTGTAATGCATGTTAGAGTCTTAGAAATTCGTTACGATTCTTTTTGATGTTCGTTTCGCATGATTTGAGTACTTTGAAAAAAATATATTGCCAAGACAGTAATTTGAAAAAGTACTAAATTACGTCAAAAAAAATTCCATTAGTGGTCAACTTCAAACGTTTTTTAAGACTTCTCTCTCATTAACAGGAAGTTTGAATAAAAATCACGTGACGAAATAATCAAATAATAAAGGTAAAATTATGTCATAAATATAATCCTTATTTCTTGACCAAAATAAGACAGCGCTGACGTGTTTGGAAAATATTAGTTTATTTTCAAAACTCTTACATTAGGTGACTGTATTAGTCCTTCAAACTTTATCGGCGTAAAATTTGAGTACTATTGTATGTGATTGGCCCAAAACCTCTTTCTTAATTTGAAGGGTCACGCCTTGCATCGTTGTTTCGGACCTTGAGTGTAATGTAAAAAATTCTTTAATAAAACTTTCTAAGGAACCACTTCACTGTCTTTTCAAAAAATTGGATTTTAAGCAATTTTTGGAAAAAAACAGGTACTACTTTTTACCAACCTTATTCCTTAATATTACTCATCGGCATGGGCTATTAGTTGTGATGGAAAAAAGTCTTTAGAATTTTTTCGATCACGATGCAAAGGGTTTAATTTTTTGTGATTTTAAAAAAGTCAAAAAATAAGTACTGTTAATCACAGTTAAAAATTTTAATAATAAAACCACAAACGTCATGCAAAACGATAACTTCATTAATTGATCTTAGTCATTAATTGATTAAGCGTCGTAAAATCGATTTAAATGGTTGGTGCAAGGCAAATAGTTGGCTAAATCGCACGTCTCTTGAAAACGCAAAAAACAATAGAGTAACCTTAACCGAGGAACCAATATAAAGATATTTTCTAAAAATTAAACTATATATTTGTCCCTGTAATAAGTCCAATCAGAAATCAAGCGGACACATCCGTCACACCACCTTCGCAAACAAGGATCCTAGAGCTTATCATCTGTATCATATTTTGAAGATTTTTCGAACATCGTGGGGAAAATTGTTCTGAACTTCTCTCAATGTCAAGAATAATCACAAAATCTCAAAATTATTAGAATTTTGGATTAAGATTCTTTTTATATGATCACAAATTTTCCTTGTGGTTTCAAAATAGCAAGTACGACTCGGATATTAGGATGCTGGTGGTCTTGGTTGATCAATCCCTTTATGTCATCTCTTAGTCTTTTTCTCTGTGTCGACCAACTTGGAATCTCGCGACTGTTTGTTTCCTCCGGATACATGGGCGTGAAAACCTTCTGCTTAAAGTCTCAATTATGATTTGCTTCTAATACCGCACTAAGATTAACAGTACAGGTTTGGAGACCCGGTCTTGCGCTACCAAAGATGAGTAATATGAATGGAATGATCATGTTGTCTTAGCCAAGTAGAACATCGGTGAGCCCAAATCCAAACTGGAACACATGAAACGCGCAAACCGAGCGGACAGAATAGGACCCCCCTGCTAGTAGAGTTGGTTGAATAATTTCCACGATTATTTTGCTACGGAAAACATCGTAGGCCGCCTCACCAATGGCGACGTTTTGACGCGATTCTAGGTGGGGAGCAGCAGAATTCGGGAGAGCGTAAAAACTTTCATACATGTATAAACTTTTCCGCAATAGAAATTGGGCTAACAAGATGGATGAGGGGTTTCCTCGTATTTTGTGGTACACATCGCGTCTACCCCCTCATTGGTTATTTGGTATAAAACAATAGCCGCGCCCACACAAAAAAAATCCCCAACTCTTTGTCATGTTACCAACGATTGTAACATTTTAGTATTGCTGTAAAGAGAATAGTTGTGAAATTAAGAAGAAAAAAACTCCGTCCGATAATTTTTGCGACAGTAAAAATTCATTCCAGAAGAGCACAACATTTGCCGCAATGTTCGATGTATCTGGCAAAATACTATAGTTAGTCTTACGGGGTGTTCGTTTAGTAGAGGATCTTTTTTAAATCAGCTAACAGAACTACTTAGGACATCGCATTACCGGCGCGCTGCCGCGCGGTGAGAGTTTAGAGTTGGGTAGCTCAGCCTCGGGTCGCACTCCTTTGAGGGTACTTTGGGGATATTGTGAACAATAGCAACGAAAATTGCTAGGAACACTCAGAAAGTCATAAACTTTTAAAAGAAAGAGAAGAGTGCCAAGAGAAGAAGAGTTCGAATTATTTTCATTTCTCTTTCAGGAATTTTTCTCTAGAAGTATTTTTTTGCGGAAACTTGGAAACCCACTTTTCGACCAAGAAATAACTCAAATAATCAACAACTGTAAGCAGGATTTTTTGGAATCAGTAATAAACTCAAAGCTTTAATTTGGTGGTACTTTCGACTACAAGTCCGAACGACTTTTCATGTTCCGAGTTTTCGACTCCGGCTTTAATAAAATTGATTTACTACTAGTTTCAATCAACACACATTTCAAAATTTCGCTTCATGAAATTGAACAAAACATATTCCTCCATCTTTTCCCAAATTAATACTGCAATTCTGAAATGTACTCTATGAGGAGTAGTACTTTGAGAGACGAGCGACAACAATCTTTGTAAGATGATGAGGGCTGGCGCGCGCGGCGCTCTCGGCGCTTTTTCGTCCAAAGGGAGGTTTTCATAGAAAATAACAAACTCAGTTAGGAAATTCGGAATAATCCGCTTCATAAAATGAAAACCATAAGTATGTTCTTCCGTCTGACCACGTTGCTGTTGATTTGTGCCAAGTTTGAAGTCATTTCTGTAATGCAAGCTCTTAGAGAGGCCGTAATTTAGTTAGATACATTTTGGAAACATATCATGTGTTAAAGGTGCTCTCTTTATGAGACTTCGCGCGTCTAGGTGGCACCAGAGAGCTCGCGACCAAAAATTAATTACTGTATACTCATTTTTTTATAGCATAGCATTCAATTTGATACTTAAGATCTACCGATATATTGGTCAGTGTCTCAAAAAGCATATTCCAAAGCAGATTGAATTGTTGGAAGTACAAAAAACCTAGCATTTATGCAGACCGACTTTACCCCCATATAGTACTCTGGAGGTATTTAAGAAACGTTGAAAAGAGAGTTGCTTACTGAATCCGATAACAATGCTAATTGTGGGGAGTGGCGTCTCAGATTTATGACTCATCGCCGCGGAGCTGAGTGATTTAGCTACAAAAATAACTTTCTTAGAAGCACGCAGAAACCATTCACAATTTACAATTGTATAAGCTATTATAATAGGCTGGTCTATTAGGCTATTTATCTTGCAAACTACAACTTTGTATTTATTTGAATTCCAGTGATACTTTTCTTAAAAAAATTCAAATGAAAATTAAGCAATTTAGTTTTAAGGGGGTTGGTCGTGCATCCTTAAGGGCGGTTTCAATGGCCAATATGTCGCAAAAGTTACAAATCGTTGGACCAAATAGCACCTGCTCTCTGATATACAACCAGATACTCAGATGTTCTGAGTCAGAACTTTCTGAAGCCAGTTTCTCAAGAAATAGCGTAGTTAAGTTACGGCTCAAAACGTCTTTGACAAACAAAACGTCCCGACACTTTTTTATGGAAATTTAAAACTGATGGTTTTATATATCCCTTATCACTTTTTTTGGTTGTGAGGTGAAAGGGCGTTAGGCTCACTGTTTTTGATTTAACGTCCAATTGTTTGCCGCTTACGCATTCTAACCAAAAAGTGATAAAGGGATATAAAATTCGATGCTTTTTCATGAAAGAAAACATAGCATGTCCAGACACCTGTGGACTCAATAACGTTTACATTTCGGCTTTTCGGAAACGACTTATCCATTAAGCGAGGTTACTCTCGCTTCATATATATGAGGTTTCGCTGGGCGATAGCAGGATCACTAGACTTCGTTAATCTTTGGCGCGTGAGCGAGACTGGGCTTTGTTTCTATTAATCGTTTTGTGAATAGGAATTACGATAAAGCTTATCTTTATTAAAAAAGCTTCTTCCTCGCGATTTATTCGGGAGAGGTATTGGAAACGTCATTCTCTTGACAAAAGTCCACTTATTTCGCAGCGAGCATTTACCAACTGGAAAATATTTTTAATTTTTTATACGCGATTACAAAAAGAAAACACAAAATAGTCTGTGAGAGAGTGTCTTGGAACGCCTTATTGAAATTAACCAACACTTTATGATTGGAAAAAGGCAATTGCGCGCCTCTAACAATTCTCTTTATTTTATTTTAAGAATTACTCACTTATAAATACTTAATTATGCAACAATCCATCCGCTGATATTATTCCTTTTCATTCACACCTTTGCTTAGAATTGCGTCAGTCACGGTTCGTATTGTTTTTTTATATGTAAGTCTTCTTATGTTGATTCATGGCGCGCTAGATTATGGGCTACGCAGTTCTTTGATAGCAAAAGTGTGGATAAAGGGATATCCACTCAACGATTACCATGATCTTAGCTTGGTTCTCATACGAAATAGATATTTTGTGGAAAATTCACCATTTCTGCCGGGATTTATTTTCTCTATAAAAACATGACGATAATGTGTTGGCAAATATAATTCTTACTCAGGCGTGTACTTTGATATGTATTGGTTGTAATTATTTTTTTTTTAATTTTTGTAGATATTAAAATCCTTGCGGATTATACATACTTACTTTAGTTTTGGTTAATCAATGAGGCGCGCATTTGATTAAATCTCAAAAAGACCTCAATAAATTCCGGCATCTGATCTCTTATCGGTGTAAATTTTAGTCTTTATTAATAATCTGTGTTTTTTGATTTTTCTGAAGAGGTTGCTCTATTAATTATCGAGAGACATATGTTAATATTAGTGGTCTATTAATACATATTTATTTAGATGCGGGGTATTAGACATATTATGTCTAGGGCTCAGACAACACTCATACTGATTTCAAAACAATTGGTAATAGTCGGGGATATTTTTAGAAGATTTAAGAGGTCGCACCTTAGCAGAATTCGGATTCCGATCCAGAATTCTTCTAATACTTCTGGAGAGAAAATTGCTTCTCGTATAAACCTTGGAATACATGGATACATAATTTTTACGAATTTCAATCCTCTTTGATTGAGAGTGCGCAAAAAATATGGAGATAAGAACCAATAAGATATTTTCAAAAATAAACTAATATTTCTCCCTGAATAAGTCCAATCAGAAACAAGCTGACACCAGTGGTCACACCACCTTCGCAAACAAGGATCCTAGAGCTTATATATCTGACAATTTTGAGATTTTTCGAACATCTGGGAAATTGTCTGAACTTCAATGTCAAGATAATCACAAAACTAAAATTATTAAGAATTTTGGATTAAGATTTTTTAATTGATCAAATTTTACCTTGTGGTTTCAATAGTCAAGTACACTCGGATATTAGGATCTGGTGTCTTGGTGATCAATCCCTTTATGTCATCTCTTATCTTTTTCTTGTGTCGACCAACCTGGAATCTCGCGACTTTTGTTTCACTCCGGAACATGGGCGTGAAAACCTTCTCTTAAATCTCAATTATGATTTGCTTCTAAATACGCACTAAATAACAGTACAGGTTTTGGAGACCCGGTCTTGCGTACCAAAGATGAGTAATTATGAATAGGAATGATCATGTGTCTAAAGCCCAATGAATAGTCGTGTGACGCCCACACAAACTGGAACACATGAAACGCGCAAACCGAGCGGTGAATAGGACCCCCCTGATTAGTAGAGTTGTTGAATAATTTCCGATTAATTTGCTACGGAAAACATCGTAGGCGCCTCGACCAATGGCGACGTTTGAATTACTAGGTGGGGAGAGCAAATCGGGAGCGTGAAAACTTTCATACATTTATAACTTTTCCAATAGAAATTGGGCTACAATAGGGATGAGGGGTTTCCCGTATTTTGTGGTTACAATGCGCGTCACTCATTGGTTATTTGGTAATAAACAATAGCCGCGCCCACACAAAAAAATCCCCAACTCTTGCATGTTACATGTAACATGTAGTATTGTAAAAGAAATTGAGAAAATTAAGAAAAACTCGTCGATAATTTTTGCGAAGGAAAATTCATTCCAAAACACAACATTTGCGCAATTTGATTAAATCCTGGAAAACACTATAGTTAGTTTACGGGGGTTCTTTAGTATAGAAGGACTTTTTAAATCGTAAGTAATATCTTTTTAGGAATGATACCGCGCGCGGCCGCGTGAGATTTAAGGGGGTAGCGGTCGCACTCTTTTGAGGGTACTTTGGGGTGTGAAAATAGCACGAAATTGCTAGGGAACACTCAGAAAGCATACACTTTTTAAAAAAAAAATCCAAAAAAAAGTTCGAAATTTTCATTTTTTTCAGAAAGAAACTTTAGAGAATCACTCGCCCATTTTTGGGTGTTTTAAAAAATCGACTTCGGTCGTTAGTTTGAAGGGATATTTATTTTGAGAATTAAAAATCCTTATGGTTTTTTCAAAATTTATCTCTTTAAATTATTTTCAGCATTGAAAGTCTAATTTTTAGACATATTTTCAGCAACATTTTTGGTCCACAGTTGATATATTTTTTTTGGCTAAAAAATAAAAATATCTTTGATTTTTTTCTTGCAACAAGGAAATGTTAAAATGTGTTAGGACTTGCCAGAATTTATTAATGAACTTACCCAATTTCCTACTTTTTTGCAGAAAATTAAATTTCTAAAATTTTATTTTTCGAAACAACGAACAGGATCTATTTCAGAAGCCGATTTTTAAAACATGAAAAATTTTGATTATCAATATCGATAATAAACTTGCATCAAAAATTCCTCATTATAGCATTTTTCGAAACAACTAGCCATTTAGAAAATGTTGACCCATATTTTACTCCTTTCGAGGCTGCAAACATTTTCTCGATTTTTTGGTCAATAAAATATGAAAGCACTTTGGGCCAATTTATTGCACCGAAATTTTGCCGAGGCCTATAGACAACAACTTATTTTAGCAAAAAAACGTTTCTTCAAAGTTCAAAATGGCGGTGAACTTATTTTAGCTGATTCAAAAGTCAAATTTAAATTTTTTTGAGAAAATTATAGCGAATTTTCAAATGCCATTTTTTATGGAAACGTTTTATGAGGACCCGTCCAGTTTTTTGAAATTATGAGGATTTTGTGATTCCTCACAAAAAAACAACATTTAGAAATCATAGTGGATGTCGAATCTCAGAAAAAAAACGACAATGTGAAAACCAAGGGGATTTTGCCAAACCCCAACACAAAAATGGCATTTTGAAAGTCCAAGGATTTGGTCGATTCCCATTCCAAAAACGACACTTATAAAAAACTTGGAGATTTAGCCGATTCTCATCCAAAAACGGCTCTTTTTGCAATTTGTGGTTTTTTTGCCTTTGTTCCATTATAAAAAGCAATTTTCGCATTTTTATGATAGGGCGATTTTGCAACACGCAACCCCTTATTTTTGTATTTTTGCCGATTTGACAAATAATGTCTCGGGTACGGCCTTTCCAGAATTCAATTTCATGGGGCCGTGGTCACAGATTTTTATTGACCTTAGAAATAAAATTTCTAAGTTCAAAAACTTTTAACAATGCCCGGAAAAATTTATAGGTTTTCCAGTTTGGTCCTGCTACTCGAGAAAGAATCACCTCGGAAATTTTCGAAAAAATTTTTGTTTCACTGTTTATAGCGAATAGGTCCTCGGGGGCTGTTACCATGGTGGACACCCTAGTTGTTGTTTAAGGCTATTTCGCTACTTGTATCAGATATTATTTTGCCCGAAAAACAGTTCACTGTTTTCGTGGCATTCTTATTTAGTGACTGCCAGAGATGACAAATATATTATTATTACATTTTCCCGGGTTTAATTGCCTCGCATGCAGCAACCCCGCAAATTAACCCTTGACCCGTTAACAAGGACTTTAAATCGTAAGTAATATCTTTTTAGGATATGATACCGGCGCGCGGCCGCGTGAGATTTAAGGGGGTAGCGCGCTCTCTTTTGAGGGTACTTTGGGGTGTGAAAAATAGCACGAAATTGCTAGGGAACACTCAGAAAGCATACACTTTTTAAAAAAAAAATCCAAAAAAAAGTTCGAAATTTTCATTTTTTTCAGAATTTTATCTGAGTATTTTTTTGTGGAAACATTGAAACCCACTTTTCGACCAGAAAAACTCAAAATACAAAAAGCTGTAAGCAGATTTTTTGATCAGTAAAACTCAAGCTTTAATTTGGTGGTACTTTCGACTAAATCCGACGACTTTCATTTTCCGAGTTTTCACTTCCGGTTTAATAAAATTCGATTTTCTAGAATTCAACAAAACATTTCAAAATTCGGCTTCATGAAATTGACAAAAACATATTTCTCCATCTTTTCCCCAATTAAATACTGCATTCTGAAATGTAACTCTATGAGGAGAGTAGTACTTTGAGAGCGAAAATCTTGAAATGAGGCGGTTTTCGCAGTTCTAGAAAAAACTAGTTGGAAATTCGAAAATCCGCTTCATGAAATGAAAACCATAAGATGTTTCCGTGGTTGATGCCAAGTTTGAGTCAGATCGTATGCAAGCTCTAGGAGGAGTAGTAATTTGAAAATTCGGTTAGGGCTCTTAGAACTCGCCGCATGGTGGCCACCAGGTCGACCAAAAATTATTCTGATAATTTTTTTTGTAGATCAAGGATAGATCTACCATATATGGTCATTCTCAAAAGTTTCCAAGCAGTTTTGTTGGAGTACAAAAGTACATTTATGCGACCGCTACCCCTTTAGTACCTAGAGGAAGAAAGTGAAAAGATTGGTACTGGAATCGATACAATGCTAATTGTGGGGAGTGCGCTCAGATTT
>SCLH01000400.1:342444-365996 GCA_004367855.1 Oikopleura vanhoeffeni | reverse complement strand
TGAAGTATTTTTTTTGGGAAACATTGAAACCCACTTTTCGACCAGAGAAAAACTCAAAATATCAAAAAGCTGTAAGCAGATTTTTTGATCAGTAAAAACTCAAGCTTTAATTTGGTGGTACTTTCGACTAATCCGACGACTTTCATTCCGAGTTTTCACTTCCGGTTTAATAAAATTCGATTTTCTAGAATTCAACAAAACATTTCAAAATTCGGCTTCATGAAATTGACAAAAACATATTCTCCATCTTTTCCCAAATTAATACTGCATTCTGAAATGTACTCTATGAGGAGTAGTACTTTGAAGAGCGAAAATCTTTGAAATGATGAGGGCGGTCGGTTTTTCGCAAGTTCTAGAAAAAAACTAGTTGGAAATTCGAAAATCCGCTTCATGAAAATGAAAACCATAAGATGTTTCTCTGCCGTGTGTTGATGCCAAGTTTGAGTCATCGTATGCAAGCTCTAGGAGGAGTAGTAATTTGAAAATTCGGTTAGGTGCTCTAGAACTCGCCGCTAGGTGGCCACCAGAGGTCCGACCAAAAATTAATTCTGATAATTTTTTTTGTAGATCAAGTATAGATCTACCATATATGGTCATTCTCAAAAAGTTTCCAAGCAGTTTTGTTGGAGTACAAAAATACATTTATGCGACCGCTACCCCCTTAGTACTCTGAGGAAGAAAGTGAAAAGATTGTACTGAATCCGATACAATGCTAATTGTGGGGAGTGGCGCCAGATTTATGACTCATCGGCCGCGGAGCTAGTGATTTAGTACAAAAATAACTTTCTAGAAGCACGCAGAAACCATTCCACAATTTACAATGTATAAGCTATTATTAATAGGCTGTCTATTAGGCATTTATCTTGCAAACTACAACTTGTATTTATTTGAATCCAGTGATACTTTTCTTCAAAAATCAATGAAAATTAGAATTTAGTTTAAGGGGGTGGTCGTCGCATCTTAAGGGGGTTTCAATGGCCAATTGTCGCAAAAGTACAAATCGTTGGACCAAATACACCTCTCTCTGATATACACCAGATACTCAGATGTTCTGAGTCGAACTTCTGACAGTTTCTCAAAATAATTAGTTACTCAAACGTCTTGACAAACAAACGTCCCGACACTTTTTTATGGAAATAAAACTGTGTTTTCATATATCCCTTTATCAACTTTTGGTTAGAAGCGTAGCCACTTTGATTTAACGCCTTGTTTGGCTACGCATTCTAACCAAAAAGTGATAAAGGGATATAAAATTGACTTTTTCATGAAGAAACATAGCATGTCCAGACACTGTGGACTCAATAACGTTTACATTTCGGCTTTCGGAAACGACTTATCTCATTAAGGAGGTATCTCGTTCATATATATGAGGTTTCGCTGGCGATAGAGGAATACTAGACTCGTAATCTTTGGGTGAGCCGAGACTGGGCTTTGTTTCTATTAAATCGTTTTGTATAAATTCGATAAGCTTATCTTTATTAAAAGTCTTCCTCGCGATTATTCGGAGAGGTGAACGATTTCTTGACAAAGTCACTTATTTGACAGAATACATAAAATATTATTTTTTGCATTAAAAAAGAGAAACAAAAAGTCTGTGAAATTTTGGAGCCATTGAATAACCAACAATATTGGAAAAAGGCAATGGGCTCTAAAATATTTTATTTTATTTAAGAAATTATATTATAAAACTTAATTATGCAAAATCATCCGCTGATATATCCTTTTATCACACTTTGCTTAGAATGCGTAGTCACGTCGATTTTTATATGTAAGTCTTCTATTGATTCTCCTATTTGGCTACGCATTCTTAAGCAAAGTGTGATAAAGGGATATACCACTTATATATCTAGCTTGCTCTACAAATAGATATTTTTGGAAAATTCACCATTCTGCGGGTTTATTTTCTAAAACATATATTGTGGCAAATATAATTCTTACTCAGGCGTGTACTTTGATATTATTAATTATTTTTCAATTTTTTTAATAAAAATTGCGGTTTATCTTACTTTAGTTTTGGTTAATCAATGAGGGGCTTTGTTAATCAAAAAGACTCAATAATTCGGCATTGCATTCTTAGGTTAAATTTTAGTCTTAAAAAATCTGTGTTTTATTTTCTGAAGAGGTTGCTCTATTAACTTATGAGAGACATATGTTATAGTGTCTATTATACTTTTATTTAGATGCGGGATTAGACTATATTATGTCTAGGGTCAGACAACACTCATCTATTTCAAACATTTGGTTGTCGGGGGATATTTTAGAAGATAAGAAGTCGCACCTTAGCGAATCGGAATTCCGATCCGAATTCTCTAATACTTCTGGAGGAAAATTTGCTTCTCGTAAACCTTGGATACATGATACAAATTTTTACGAATTTCAATCCTCTTTGATTGAGAGTGCGCAAAAAATATGGAGATATCGGCCGCGGAGCTAGTGATTTAGTACAAAAAATAACTTTCTAGAAGCACGCAGAACACATTCCACAATTTACAATGTATAGCTATTATTAATAGGCTGTCTATTAGGCATTATCTTGCAAACTACAACTTGTATTTATTTGAATCCAGTGATACTTTTCTTCAAAAATTCAATGAAAATTAGAATTTAGTTTAAGGGGGGTGGTCGTCGCATCTTAAGGGGGTTTCAATGGCCAATTGTCGCAAAAGTACAAATCGTTGGACCAAATATCACCTCTCTCTGATATACACCAGATACTCAGATGTTCTGAGTCCGAACTTCTGACAGTTTCTCAAAATAATTAGTTACTCAAACGTCTTGACAAACAAACGTCCCGACACTTTTTTATGGAAATAAAACTGTGTTTTTATATATCCCTTTATCACTTTTTGGTTAGAATGCGTAGCCACTACTCCTTTTAACGTTGTGGCTACGCATTCTAACCAAAAAGTGATAAAGGGATATAAAATTGACTTTTTCATGAAGAAACATAGCATGTCCAGACACTGTGGACTCAATAACGTTTACATTTCGGCTTTCGGAAACGACTTATCTCATTAAGGAGGTAATCTCGTTCATATATATGAGGTTTCGCTGGCGATAGAGGAATGACTAGACTCGATAATCTTTGGGTGAGCCGAGACTGGGCTTTGTTTCTATTAAATCGTTTTGTAATAGAATTTCCGATAAGCTTATCTTTATTAAAAGTCTTCCTCGCGATTATTCGGGAGAGGTGAACGTATTTCTTGACAAGTCACTATTTGACAGAATACATAAAATATTATTTTTTGCATNTTAGGGATCCTTCCATATAAAAACATTGAGAGGCACCAGAGGTCCACCAAGGGTTAACTCATATTTTGCTAATCACGGATTGAAATTCGTAAAAATTTGTTCATGATCGGTTCGGAAGCAAATTTGTAAAGTATGAGATCGATCGGTTTCCGATTGCTAAGGTGCCGACTTCTTTCTCTAAAATATCCCCGACAACAAATGTTTGAAACAATGATGTTGTCGCCTAGACTTATAGTCTATAGCTCTATAAGTTATAGACTATAACATAGCCTATAAGTTATAGCAACCTCTTCAAAATAAAATCAAGATTTTTTAAGCTAAATTAATAAGAATCAATGCCGAATTATTAGTTTTTTGTTCAACCTCATTGATTAACCAAAACTAAAGTAAGATAAACGCAATTTTTATATAAAAAATTGAAAAATATAATAATATCAAAGTACACGCCGTAAAATTTTGCACAATATATGTTTTAGAAATAAACCCAGAATGGTGAATTTTAACCAAAATCTATTTGTAGACAAGCTAGATATATAAGGGATATCCCTTTATCACACTTTGCTTAGAATGCGTAGCCAAATAGGAGAATCAATAGAAGACTTACATATAAAAATCGACGTGACTACGCATTCTAAGCAAAGTGTGATAAAAGGATATATCAGCGATGATTTTGCATAATTAAGTTTTATTCAATATTTTCTTAAATAAATAAAATATTTTTACATGCCTTTTTTCTATTGTTGGTTATTCATTGGCTCCAAAATTTCAAGACTTTTTTGTTTCTCTTTTTTTAATGCAAAAAATAATATTTTATGTATTCTGTCAAATAGTGACTTGTCAAGAAATACGTTCACCTCTCCGAATAATCGCGAGGAAGACTTTTTAATAAGATAAGCTTATCGGAAATTATATACAAACGATTTAATAGTATAAGACTACTTAAGTGATCTTATACAGCCTAAATTTTGACCGATTTTTAAGTACGTCACAATAAATTTAAGCCCCCTTAATAGAATCCTGAAAGATCCGGAAAATAGCCTTGCGAAAAACGAGAAGTTTTGATGCCAGTCGAAGAATAACGAATTAAAAAATACAGCAAAAAATATTTTTTTTAATTAAATAACCCTTTTTTAAGAAACTTTCAATTTTTTAACAATGGGTTTTTTCTAAACCTTCAATTTTTTAACAAATCTATATTTTTAAAATGAAAAAAAACCTTCAATTTTTTAACAATTCATTTTTTTGTAAAAACAATCAAATTTTATTTAGCAAAATCTATCTTTTTAAAATAAAAAAACCGTCAATTTTTTAACAGTCGGTTTTTTAATACAATCAAATTTTATTTAGCAAAATCCATTAAAAAAAAAAAAAAAAACGTCAATTTTTTAACAGTAGTTTTTTTTAACAAACAATTTTTTTCAAAAAAAACCTCAATTTTTTTGTGTTAATGAGGGAGGGAAATGATTAGGCANATTTTTTAACAGTCGGTTTTTTAATACAATCAAATTTTATTTAGCAAAATCCATTAAAAAAAAAAAAAAAAAAACACCAATTTTTTAACAGTAGTTTTTTTTAACAAACAATTTTTTTCAAAAAAAACCTCAATTTTTTTGTGTTAATGAGGGAGGGAAATGATTAGGCAAAATATGAGTTAACCCTTGATGGACCTCTGGTGCCTCTCAAATGTTTTTATATGGAAGGATCCCTTGGTGGACCTTTGGTGCCTCCCGGATTTATTCATGGGAATAAATCCGGATTACAAACAGGATTTGTGACTACTTAAAAAATCTAAAATTCCCAAATTTTAGATCACTTAAGTAGTCTTATCAATATTTGATAAGACTACTTAAGTGATCTTATAAAGCCTAAATTTTGACCGATTTTTAAGTACGTCACAATAAATTTAAGCCCCCTTAAGGGNCTGATTGGTCGGCTAATCAGAGGCCTCTGATTTGTTTTGTGGAAGCAAGATTAATGTTCAATTATCCCTAAACTGAAATCCATATGTTCGTGCTGTTTCTAGTATTTCATTGAGGCGACGCTGAAAACCCTGTTTTTGGCCTTAAAATGCGACCAGTACTCCCTTAATAGAATCCTGAAAGTAGCCTGGCGAAAAACGAGAAGTTAAGGACGATAAGGAATTTCATAAATCAAAAATAAAAAATCGGTTTAATGTGTTTCAATACCTTGTGGGTAATTTATCCGGTTATTTAAGACTTTTTTATGAAAAATATTTGAGGATAGGCTCGAAACGATTGATTTTTTGGTTACAAGGACTTTCAGAAAAACACAACTTAAAACACAAACTGGTAAAATTTGAGCAACAAGAATTTCGGAAACTTACCAAAACTTTTAAAGATTTGACTTAAATTAGGGAAATCACCTGAAATTGTGGAACTTTTTTTTTAGCAGTAGGCGGTCCGATCCTATTCTCGTCAGCAACGTTACTCTCCTCATTTGTCCCCCAAGCATTAAATGAATCGGTTAGGTTGGTTTTTTCAGAATTTTGAGTTTGATTTAAGACATCATCTGAGCTAATCAACAATGTCTCACTATCTGTCGTAGAATTCCCCTAAAATAAACATTTATAATCAGCTTGGAGGTTTTCTCAGGAAAGATTTTTTTTTTGAAAATTTGGGTTTCAAGTATTTTTTTATTAAATTTCATAAGAAGTTTTTTGGGCGCTTTTCTGCACGTTTCGCAAACTTGAACCAGAATCAAATAATTAATTTATTAGATCACGTGATTGTTTTTGAAATTAGGTTTAATGAAGAAACTGATTGAACTTGAAAAATAAAAACAAGATTTTTTTGTGAGTGTCTTTATATACATTCAAAAATATGGATCTTAGGTTTTAAGTCTAGACAAAGTAATTTGAAATACACACACCTTGGCGAAATTTGGAATATAATCCGAATTATCATTTCGGGAAGCTTCATCAGATGACGTTAAAACAGAACACACAAGGGACTTTTTTCGACCTTTCGCACCCCTTACATTACGTAATTTAGCATTGGCTTGAGCATACTTCCGTTTTTCTAGTAGAATCTAGAAAGAGAAAATTAAATTTTTTTTGGAAAAAAAGGGTTCTTTCAAGTAAATTTATTTCGAAATTAGAAAACTAAAATAAAAACGTAAATTATAGAGTCACCTGTGATTTTTGGTTATTTGACTCATCTCCCAAGAATTTACAGATTTTCCTACAAAATAAACATAAGTAAGGAAAAATCACAATAAACAAAATTTATGTAAAATTAACGTAAAATTAACGTAAAATAAACGTAAAAGCATCGCAAATTAACGTAAATTAAAGTAAAATTTTTTTTGCGTAAAATTTTTTTTTGAGAAACATTTTGAGTGACATTTTTTTTGGAAACTTTTTAGCATGAGAAAATTTGAAAAATTTACCCCTTAACTTCCACACGAGCAGTCTCATCCATCAATTTCATTAAATAGAGCACCATAGAACTACAGCCAGCCCAATGTTCTTGAACATCCTCGAAAAGTTTAACATGTCCCTAAATTTTTTAAGTTTCAAAAATTCCAAATTCAAAAAGTTGAAAATCTAAGTTTCAAACCAAACTGTACGGATCCAAACGGTACGGCACAAGCAAAACAAGAAGCTGGGTCCGTTCTCACCGAGATATCTGAGTTTAGAACAAAATTGTAAACTTGTAAAATACGTTTTGAGCTCGGTTAAACCGGGGCCCGACTATTTGTAGGGGGGGGCTTCTAGAGGTTTGACCATGATCATAATCATATCGTGAGCATTATGTACAATTGCACATTAATAATGTTTTGCCGTATTTTTATAAGTTGTGATATTTCCTCACGTGTACAAAAGAGGTCGTTTTCCTAGGTTTAGTCGGGCCGGGGTTATTAAGGGGGGAATGGTCTTAGGGCTTAAAAAAATGAGCAAAATTAATTCATAAATTACCTTAACGGACAACATTTCACGGATAGGCATATCACCATGATCTATTAAACTTTCATTTTTCAGATAAAAGGGTTGACACGGCTGTAGTGCATCCAAAATAGGCATAATGTTCGGGGAATTGGAATTTATTCTAATAAAACGGATCATCTCCCCATACATCGTACTAAGTTCCTCGTTTTTAAGTATTTCATCAACAACAACGTTTTCTCCCGTCAAACATTTAGCTGCCCCAGGTCGAAAGTTCCGTGTGAATGGAATTTCTGACAAGTCTAGAAGAGATTTTTTTAGGATTTATTTAAGATTTTTTTAAGTTCAAGTTATTGTGACTTTCACACAAAAATGAAACAAAAATTTGAAATTCAAAAGCGAAATTTAAATTAAATTCGATAGTTTCGAAAATAGATCGAAAAGTTCACAAAGATGTTTTTTAGGTTAAACATTTTTTTATGAATTGGGCAATCAAAGACAAACCTAAGTGACAACCATTTGCTAAATTGATTTGTAGATGGGTAGCTAGTTCGTTCAGATCAGCGACATAATTGTCATCTTGATTTCTTTCCAGAACATAAGCTTGCTCAACTAGGTCAACTACATCAGCGGCACGAGTCTGCGACTAAAACGCTTTTAAATAAAATGATTTAATGACATTAATTTGGGGGTGATTTTTCCTTAATTCAAAAATTTCAAAATTGAAACTATGCGTCAGCAAATATGTTTTTTACAGAAACTTTGAAATTCAATTCGTTAAAAACACACGCACAAATTCAAAAAATTTAATAGATTTTTCTCGCTCGAAACCACAGAAACAAATGTGTACAAATACACGAACAGAACTCGCACAAGAGTTGAGACTGTGGTTTTTTTGGGTTTACGGTCACAAGGTAAAACAAAAAAGTGAATTAACTAAAGAAAAATAAAAACTTACAAACTCTAGAAAGTTTCTTTTTGGCCTGACATTTTTGTTGTGTAAGCTTTTTTTAATCTTTTGCTTCTCAACAACCTTCCGAATTCTAGAGTGGTCCAATCTCAATTCTTCAAATACATGATCGCGTTCGTTGCGTTTTTTATTTCGTAACACTCTTTCAGGTATGGATCTGTATAATAGTTGAAAATTTTTTTAGGAATTTTTTTTTTAAATTTTTGAGAAAATTTTTTTTTGGAATTAAAAAAAGTTACATTTAGAAGTTTGAAAAGTGGGATAGGTTCAAAAGATAAAATAAAAAAAAAATGAAAATTCTGAAGGTTTTTCAACCACACTAATTGTAACGTCATCACTATCATCGATAATTTGGATTTGAGGATATTTCCGCACGTGGCAATACGAAGACTCTGGTGGTACTATAATTTCGGAGTTTTTTACGGATTCAACTTGAACATTTAGCAAATTAATTTTTTCGGACAACTCCTCGGACATCAAACGGGTCCTCTCATCGTTCACTCGGCTAACTTGTTTCATTTTTTCGATTTCTAGCAATAACCGAGCAACCTCATCGTTAGGGTATTTATCATTAGAATGTGACACTTCCCGCTGAATTATCATCTCAGAAATTTGCTCAAAACCTAAAAAAGTTTTTAAGACGTAGTTCGGAACAGAAGAAAAAATGAAATTCTAAAAAAAATATTTTTTCAAAATAAAAATTTCTAAACTTTTTTAAACAACAGAAAAAGTGAAATGGTATAGAGTGGACGATTTGGGGACCTAGTAATTAGGTCACGTAATTAGCTAATTGGTTTTCAACCAAAAAGCTTAAATAAATTACCCCATAACATTTTTTGCCCAGGGAAAAGCTAACCAGAATTATAAATGTAAGCTTTTACACTCCACTTTTTTGTCGTTAAAATTCAAAAATAACAAATTATTTGAAAATAAATAACTCACTTCCAGCCGGTACATGGGTGTCAGAATCGGAACTTGCTACTGGTAGTTTTCTCCTTATTTCTAGCACCTGCTCCCTCTTCTTTCCTAAGGTTGAACTACCATGGGGAATCACTAATCCAGGGGATTTTGCCACTCTGAGCGATTTCGAGCGTACTTTATGAGCTTGAGATTTGGTCTTGACGTCATCTATTATCAAAGGTCTTTTCCAAGTTTCTTCCTTTCTCTTTTGCAAATATCTAGAATTACATTATTAAGGTTATTTAAATTAAGAACCACACTTTCAGAAATATTTAAGCTAAAACAAAAGACACAAATTCGAAAAGACACTTTGAAAAGTGGGTAAATTTTCGAATAATAGGGTCAGTAATCTAAAAAGTTTGGGAGAAAAAAATGCGGCTAAATACTCACTCATTATAATCACTTAATGAAAAATTTTCACAAAACTCGTCCAATTTTTTATCAAGTTCCAAATTTGACGGACCCTCTACTTTTTTGTTAGAATTTTTTTCCATGATAAAATCAAGTAAAAATTAAAATAATTCAAATATTCGAATGTATAACCAAAAAAAATATTTCAAATAGCTAAAATCAAATTTGTTTAATAATTACCCACACATGTTCAAATCAAAGCTCCACACAGCTGTAATTTTCGCGCAAATTTCAAAATTCAAAATAAAAAATAATTTCACAAAAATGCGGAATTTCATTTTTTAGGGACCAATCACAAAACTTAAAGAACCGCTCAAAATAGCAACTAATCAGAAAACACCCCTAGTGGTTTTAACTTGCGGGAATAGGTTTAGAACAAAAATTTTCGTATCAAAAATGATCACCTTTATTTTGCAATTGGAAAAGTAGTAACCCGAAAAAATCAGGAAAATGTTTTTTGGAATGTAAACTTACCACATTTGGCGGCAGAGGCGGAAACCGAAGAAAAATATGTTTTGATTAATAATAAGAATCTATTTTGTAATCTGCCGCTGCCTGTCGGATGAAAATATCGTCAGATATTTTTGAAGAAACAATTTCAACAACTGAAATTTGTAGATACAATTTATTGCCGTTCTTTATACATTATGATATTACGAGGGTTTGTAGAAATTAACTGCAAAAATTGACACACAATTTTCTTGAAGACACATTTTTTTTACAAACAAAACTGTAATTACAAAAAAAACAAATCCGAACATAAAAATGTAAATGCTTGTAAAATACTGAAACATTTAATTCAAAAATTTATTTTGGTAATGCTAAACTGCCACGGACTCACCAGAATTACTGTTAAAACCTTAAATTACTTCTGACTGAAATAAATATTTGAATTTACTTGAAAATACAACTATTACGTTTAATTTACTTAAAAAAAACAAATTACTTTTACTTAACAAAACAATGTGGCTAAGAGAGAAAATTTCAAATAAGTTGCAAAACTTTCGTGATTCAGTTGTGCCTAAGGCGGTATGGGGGTGTGTCACAAAACAATGCAGTTTTTCCATTAGCAAACAAAAAAATCTAGATTTTTTCGGGTTGATATTTTTTTTTGCAGATTGCTGATATTTGCTACGAAGATAACTTATGATTGAGAAAATAGGGTTTTTTATTAACATAATTGCAACATAAATTAACACAAAGTAATAAATTATAGCAGAAATTAACAAGAGAAGGTTTGTTTGAGGCAGAAATTTGAAAACGTAAGAATCAGAAAATTACTATTCGGACTAAATAAAATTAAAAAAAAATAATAATAAAATGGGGCATCCTTGAAACAGAAAATATATAATAAGATGAAAACATAAAAATGAAAATTTTTTGGGCAAATGATATCCTTGCCTTTTTTATCTGAATTTATTTATATATTTATTCTGTACACCAAATTTTTGCGAAAATCAAGTCTTTATGAGCAATAAACTAGCTTTCTGGTACTGCCACCGTGTAGTACTAGTTCAGTATCACAAAAAAAAAGTCGAAGAATAACGAATTAAAAAATACAGCAAAAAATATCTTTTTTAATTAAATAACCCTTTTTTATTCACTCAGTTCTTTTTTCATGAACTGTAAAATATATCAGCAAACAACAAAATAAGAGATTTGTTGACTTCGAAGTGTTTTCCTGCATAACCTTCCGCACAAGCCAAGCCTAGTTTCAGCCCTGAACAATCCGTACTGAAATTTTCATATGGAAACTCTTTTTAAAAGTGAATATAAAGTAAAAAAGAATATAAAGTAAAAAACGGCGAAAATTAGGTGTTTTTAATCAGAAAACATTTTTTGACCAAAATTCTCATCATTTCAAAATGCTTGTAAATTTTAACTAATTGAAAATTCCAAAAACTCAAAAGTTTCCACGAATAGAGCAAACTGATTTCAAAAGGCTTCGCTAATAGTATATAATATCAGCTAAAGCTAACGATAACAAGCATAACAAATTAAGTGACTAATTTTTTCTCATACGATATTTTTGTAGAAAAATATGTTTGTTATCACAAATACCTATCAGAGTCTAGGCTTGAAAAAAGCTTTTCCCGTTATCACCATTTGTTGATTATGAGATTTCTATTTAAAGCAATTCTACTACACAACGATTTTGCCCACTAAACAAAAATCAATATCGACAAAATATACAAAGGAATAAAAGTCTGTAAAAAGGCGAAACTCATATATATACGGTGATATATTCTGAAAACTAAAGCTTATAAGAAAACCGAAAATGCTTATTTGTAGATCTATCCTTAATCTGCGAAAAAGTACATCACAAATTAATTTTTGACCATTACACCAATAGGTACAGTACTGTAACAAGGTGACATTTCAAAACTTCAAAATCTATCTCCTCCCAGACGGTATATCAAAATTGAGCTCAAATTTTCACAGATCACGTAACGGTAGTATATAAATTTTTTCATCGAGAGCTTTTTTTTGATCCGGCAACTGAACAATTCTAGAACGCCAAATAACCGACGATTTTTAACAATTTCAGACTTCAAATCTATCTCCTCCGAGGATAGTTTGCAAAATAGCTCAAATTTTATCAAGTATCTCAAGAAAATTTTAAAGAGGATGATCGAGAGCTTTTTGCAGAACTCGAAATTGATTATTTTTGGCATTTCCGAAAAATTCCGAAAAAAAAAGTGCTTCGGAAACACTGATGAGAAGTTGGCTTACGTCAAGTCGATATTTTGAAGTTTTAGTGGTAAAATTCGAGCAAACGTTATTTTTTAACTTCATCTTTCAAAAATACTTAGAAAAAAATCGAAAAAATGCAAAATTTCGAATTTTTTTTTGATGATTGGGTTCTTAGTACACTTAATATCACCCGTATCAACTTGGAGCATTTTTAATGCCTCTAAAGCCTTTATTTAATCAGACAGATATACCCCCTTAAGGGTGTGGGTGTCGCAGATTTGACCTTTTACGAAGCTATTTTTGGATAAACTAGCAGAGCTGATATCCCAAAAAAACTTATGCATCTTGGACAACTCTTCACGGTGATTTCTAATTAAACAATAATCTGATAAAATCCACCTACGCGACACCTACGCTTTTAAAAAGCTCCTAAAAAATCACTCAATACGGTATTTTCTCCTTCAATTTTCATCATTTTTTATTATTTTTTAGTGTCAGGCTCCAGAGAAGCTAAGACATAATGCATTATTGTCGTTTATCGATCGGAATTTTGCTTTTGGCGGACAAAAAAACCAAAAACGGAAACAAATTATTGATTATTTATGATTAAAATTGAAAGTGCGCTAATTGTTTTCTTTGACGCTACCGAGTTAAAAAATTGCACACAAAATCCTTAAAAGTGTTTGTATTAACGAAAAAATCATTTTGAAGCACTTTTCTTTTCAAAATGAAAAGTTGACATGGCTCTCCAAGAGACGCCGAATCAAAATTCGAAAAAAACTCTCTAGTTTATTGTCAACAAGTATTGTGCTTCAGATGCCGTATAGAGCTGAAACTGTATCTTTTAAACTGGTTGGAGGAGATATCCTTTTGCCTGAGCCTCCCAAACTGACCATTTCAAACAATTGGCTAAAAATGAAAAGTTGACATGGCTCCCTAAGAGACGCCGAAGCAAACTTTCAAAAAAAAACTCTCTAGTTTATTTAAAACAAGTCCTTGTGCTTTTATATGCAGTTATGATTCGAAACTATATCTGTTCAAACTGGTGGAGGAATACTTTTTGCTGAGCCTCCCAAATTGATCATTTCAAAATTTTACTTTTAGTTTTTTTCCGCGTTTCTGTCGCCAAAAGCAAAAATTCCAAGGAAAGACGCTTTTGCATTATGTGTGAGGCTTCTCTGGAGCCTGGCACAAAAGATAATGAAAATGGTGAAAATGAAGGAGAAAATACGTATTCTGAGTGTTTTTTAGAGCCTTTTTAATGCGTAAGTGTCGCGTAGGTGGATTGTATGAGATAACTGCTTAAATTAGAAATCACCGTGAAGAAGTTGTTCTTCAGATGCAAAAGTTTTTGAGATATCAGCTCTGCTAGTTTATCCAAAATAGCTGTCGTAAAGGTCACAATCAGCGACACCCACACCCTTAACGGGTATACTCAGAAATTCTTAACAACGACCAACTCAGATGGTGTAATTTATTACAAGCTAACTTTGAAAAATCATATTTTCTTCCTGGGTAAGTTATGGTCGACATAACTAAACTAATTTTAAGTTCAAACAATTTTCGCAGATAAAAATAATTAAAAACGTTTTCATGTTTACGAAAAGTATTTTTTCACTCGATTTACTTTCAAAAACGAAAATTGTCGTATTTGATAATTTAAAGAGAAAAACGGTGATGATTTTTTAATTAATTTGAAAATTGATTGAAATTCTCGTCGAATTGAATTAACACAGCCGGCACTTTAGGACTTATTTTACTTGCCGGATGTGTAAATATCCCGGCCCGATAATCGTTTTGCCTCTTCCAGGTGATACAAATCAGCAGAAGCAGTATCAAAAATAGGGTTCGTGTTCATTCTTTGAAAAAACTAAAATTTATTTTGTACAATGAATGTATCATTATTGTTCTTATTATACTTCGAATGTTACCAAATTATTTGCGTTTGCTTTATGTTGTCAAATAAATACAATTTTGTTTTGAGCGCTCAAGATTCAAAGAGTAAATAAAGTCAAACCTACTACAAATAGTATCAATTTTTCAGCTGTTTGTCAAAGTAAAGCTTCATTTATGATTTGTATCTTATAAAAAGCACTAAATTTATTTTATTCTGGAATGAAATTGATTTTAAGAGAAAAAATTAAAATTATTTTGAGGTGAGAAAATCAAAAATAAAGAAATTTTTTCGAATCTATGAATGAAAATCCTTGATTTTTGGACACAAAAATTAAATCAAAAATTCTATCTGGGAAGGCGTTTATTTTTTTTCAGAAGATTTCTCAACTTTCAAAAACTCATCTAAACTTTTCATGTTACGAAATTTCGACGCGACAAAGTTGCTTTATCTCAAGAAGTAAACAAGATAGAGAAATCATTTTTAGCACAAAAGATCAGGAATTGTGAAAAAGCTAACATTTTAATATAAAGTTAATCGATAATGCAACTACTAATGATTCAAATAGTTTGAGACGCAAAAAACGCCTCACTTGTTACGGGGACGCCCCCCGCGTGAATCCAGGTGCAGACCCGTGATTTACATCAGACATTCTTAAATTCATGATAAAATAGATATGAAATATTCGTGCCAGAATTTCAAAACTCTAGGAAAATGCATCACGGTGCGCCCTTTAATTTTTATCTTCTAAAAGCAAAAGAACAAATGGTCCTAAACCATAAATTAATTTGTTTTGACTTAATTAAGGAATAAAAACGTTAACAAAAATTTACCTTGAATCAAATGAAGTTTTAAGAAATAAAACGTTTTAGAGAATAACATTATAATGTTCGCAAATAATTGAATATATTCAAAACTAATGGACTGAATGGTTTTGTTAAGGATTATCTACTCATTTTCCTAATAAATAAAACTTTAAAAAAATTTGAAAATAGTTGAGTTTAAAATCGATATGCTTAGTGAGACGCAAAAGTGCCCGGGCGTTGTTAGCGTCTACTTCGAGTATCGATTGAGCGCCCACGCTCACTTGGCCCAATCCGATCAGCGGCGTTTTTTTTTGCGTCCAAACTATTTGAATAATAGTATATAAATTTAAGCGCTCCAAGTCGAGCTGGTAATAGATTACCAAAATGAGTATGTGGTTAAGGGGGTGCGGTCGCACTCTTTTAGGGTACTTTGAGATGTAAATAGCACGAAATTGCTAGGGAACACTCAAAAAGCTATAACTTATTAAAAAAAAAAAGTTTGAATTTTATTTTTTCAGAATTTTCTTTGGGAACATTGAAACCCACTTTTCGACCAGAAAAACTCAAAAATATCAAAGCTGTAAGCAGATTTTTTGATCAGTGAAACTCAAGCTTTAATGTTGTGGTACTTTCGGACTAATCCGACGACGTTTCATTTTCCGAGTTTTCACTTCCGGTTGACTAAAATGCGATTTTCTAGATTCACACAAATTTAAAATTCTGCACCATCATAATAACAAAACTATTTTTCCATCTTCTCCCAAATTTATACTGCATTCTGAAATGTAACCTAGGAGGAGATAGATTTGAATAGCGAAAATCTTGAAATAAGGCCGGTTTTTCGCAGTTCTAGAAAAAACTAGTTTGGAATTGAAAAATCCCCATCATATTCAACCATAAGTGTTTCCGTGGTTCATACCAAGTTTGAGTGAATCGTATGCGAGCTCTAGGAGGAAGATAGATTTTGAATTTTGGTTAGGTGTTCTAGAATTCGCTGCTGGTGGTCACAGGATCGGCCAAAAATTATTCTGATCAATTTTTTCTGTAGATTAAGGGGTGGTCGCAGGCGACCTTTTTAGGCATTTCCGATGTATAAATTTGAAAAAATAAATATTTTAGGAGTAGTCGACCACGAAAAATTTAATGGCGTTAACCAAATTCTCTATCTGCTCTAGAATTTAAGATTTTGACCTCATTTAAATGTCTCCAAACTATCAAATCACGGGAAAAATACCTTTTCTTGGTTAAAAAACCTAACGATAACAAAAATTATAATAGAAGTTTCTATTGATGATAAAAAAATTGAAATTCAAAAAATTTTAGATTGAAAAATTTTTCAAATTCAAATTTTTAAAATTTGAGAAATTTTTCAAACTTGATAGTGATAATTGAATTTTCGAAGCCTGGAAAGTTGAATAGATAATAATAATTCACCATATAAAATATTATGTTTATTTTGCAGGGATAGAAAGTGAATTTAAAAAAAATCCGACGACCGAGCTTTCAAATTTGCTGGACTATTTTGTGTCGGGGCCTTATGAGTATATTTGTATCAGAAGTCGAAAATGACAGTTAAAATATCCCAAAGTGACACAAAAGCCGCTAGAGAGCAAATGCGAAAGAAGTTCAAACTCATAAACATAAACACATTTGTTCCAAGGTGAAAATCCTCACAAAATACTTTATTATTAAATTGATATTCCTATGAATCTTCAAAGTGTCGTAGAAATAAGCTCTGTGACGATGCTCAAAATATATCTCGGGTGCATTTATTAGTGTTTTGGAAAGAATTTCTAATTATGCTTTTATAACAAAGTACAAATGGGGAAACCATTTTTTAACAAATAATCTTTAACAAAATTTAAATTTGAATTTGAAAACTCGTGCCCAGTATACACGGGATACAAACCGTGCAAAACTTGTTTGTCAGGAAAAAAAATAGGGTTGGTGAGAGATTCAGGGTTCCGTAGGAACCCTTGGTCTTCTGCACAAACCCTAGTTTTTTTTGACAAAAAGTTTTGCCATGCCGAGTGTTACACATAATACTTTTACTGTGTACACTATATAATCTTATCATGAAAGTATTAGTTAATGAGGGTTAGGTAAAACTCGTGTCCGGTATACACGGTTTAAAACAACGGCAAAGGCTGTTTCTTGGGAAGCTAGGGTTAGGGTTAAAAATAGGGTTGTGTTCCGCGGAACAACGAACCATATTTTTTACAATAACCATAGCTTTTCGAGAAAAAGTTTTTTGCCAGCCACGATGCTACACTATAACAGTTATTTTTTTGACACAAAATTTTTACCGTTAAAATATTATTTACTTTAGGGATTTTTGTAATGCAACCACTTTATCAGCATTGATACTCAAATATTATGAAGAAATAAAATCAACGGTTTTTCATTGTATCATTGTACCTCAAGTAAAAAGTTTTGCATGATCTTAGTAAACATATCCTTTAATTATCCCAGTTAAACACAAATTGTAAATGTAACAGCCGAGCCCGCGAGGCAATGCTTTTAATTATATTAAAGAGAAGCTTTAAAAATCTTAATTAATGATTTAAATACAATTATTTTTATTTATGGAATTGTATTTGACGGTTTTCCATGGAAATCATATTTTCTTGTATCAATCCAGATTCTTTCACATCAAACAGTTTTGGCATGCCCTAAGTGTACACAATAGTACATATGAGAGCCCCCGGCAGGGGCCCGCTGAGAGGCATACTATTGAATGTTGTGTCAAATTAAAAAAATTAGATCGATATATTTATAAAAAAAATATTCGAAATTCCCATGTTTTTTGTATCATGTAGCAAAATATAAATTTTGCCATGCCCTTAGTGTACACAAATTGTCTTTTAAACAAAATTGTACATTGTGATAGCCCGCAGCCCGCCGGGAGCATACTTTTGAAATGCTATTCACGGACAAAATTATATTGTAAAAATCAGTTTTCAAATATTTTTTTAAATGCAAAAAGTTTCGGATGCCCTAAGTGTACACAATACTACATAATACAGCCCCGAGGCAATGCATCTTTAATAAAAATTGAAGAGAGAAGCCTTCATAAAAAATCATAATTTGTGATTTTAAAAGATTACTTAATTTATGGAATTGCTAATCTAATTTAGACGGTTCCCATAGAATCATATTTCTTGCACAATCCTTGTTTTTCACATCAAAAAAAGTTGTTCTGCCAAATGCACAATATTAATTACAGCCTCGTAGGCCCGCCGGGAGACATTACTATTGAAATAGTGTCGAAATAAACATTTTAGATCAATCATATATATGTGCAATAAAAATATTTTTCGAAAATTCCCAATGTTTTGCCTTAGAAAACCGCAATTTCAAAAGTCTGATTACAGTTGAGCTTGGAAAACAAAAGTTGTCCATGTCAAACGATTTACTTTGGTACACGATACAAAAAACGTTTGTCGATATCTTTTTTAATCTCGGAGTATTATGCTGACAAGAGTAGCTTTCATTAAAAAGCTACGTAAAATATTTGTTGAAAACCCTGCTACAGAAAGTTATTATACAGATATTTGGTATCACGTAAAAATCAATATTTATATCTCTCACGAACAATTTTGTTTAAAAATTTGATATCATGAAATTCGAGCGAAATATTAGATCAAAAAGTAAATTCGATATTTTTTTGTATGATAACATCGACAAAACAAAAAACTTTTCTTGAAAAAAGGCCAATTTAATAATATGATTCTAACTTGGTATTCATTGAAAAATATTTGTAAGAAATGGCAAATTGATTGCAAACAGAACATCTACATTATTGAAAAAAAATTTCTCCTTTCTTAATTTTTACTTATTGCTCTTAGCGGCTGGAGTGGACATTTTTTTCAAAATTTTTACGGCTTTTTCGGCTTTCCGATACCGATTTATCCCGAAGCCTGCATTTTTTTAGCCTGCACATGGCCGCGTTTTTGCTCTCTAGCGGCTTTCGTGGTCAATTTACGGAGCTTAACTTATTTTGAATTTGGATTCCTGGGTCGATTCGTCCCAATAGGCGTATTTTTTTAGCCTGCCTATTAGCCTCGTTTTTGCTCTTTGCGGCTTTCGTGACCATTTAGGGCTTAAACCTATTTCGAATTTCGGATTCCTGAGGTTTGTTTACCCCAATTGCCCATAGCGGGCCATATTTTTTGGCCTGCGTTTTGCTACCCTTGCCAAACAAAGGCGAAATCGTCTATTCGGCCCGATCGTCGTTTTCATACCGCTTCTCAAGTTTAGCCAAATTTCGAACAAAGGCGCAACAATGAATGCTGTGAAAAAATTTAAAAAAAAAATGATCATTTTTGCTGATTTAGCGCCACTAGAAAAAAAATCAAAATTCCGGGCCGAAAGTCGATTCCCACGTGAATAAAATAGTCATTCGTGAAAAATCGTAAAAATTGGGTCCATGGACGAAGGCTGACAAAAATTTTAAGATTAATTTTTGGCACTTTTCTAGAGGTTGGCACAGCCTATTCAAACATGCGAAATATTTTTTTTTTTATCTCAAAGATTCATCAAAACTTGTCTTGCATACAAAGTATAATGAAGTTCTACGTTCCCGTTTATTCTTGAGGCGCAGTTTAAAAAGTCCAGATTGCCTCGACCACCCTAGGCATAGATCTACCAAATGGCTATTCTCAAAAGTTTCGAAGCAGTTTTAGTATTCTGGTTAAAGTGGGTCAAAAGTATATTTTGGCGACCGACTACCTCCTTAAACATTTTTTTTTTGAAAAATCTCAACCAGAAAAAATCCTAGGTCTTAAAATGACCAGAAAAAAATTTTAGAAGATAGCTTAAACACATAAACCGTTGTTTTATTTTTGAAATTCCTCGATTAAGGAAATAAATTTCAAATCGTCTTTCACATTTTACTACCAATATCAGCAACCATCCAGGGATCTCCAGATATTTTCGAACAAACAGGGATTCTAAAGCTTAAATCGAAAAATTTTAGATTTCGGGAAAATCAATAGATGGAGTTTTTTGTTCGATTTTGCTTCAGAAGCGAAAATTGCTTCGAAGTTCGAATGTCTGTTTTCAACCGTTTGAAACAAAGCTTTTTAAGGAAGAATAGGATAAATGCGCAAAATCCACAATTTTGAACATAAAAATGAAAGTGAGAGATTTAAATGCCACAAAACTTTTGTGACAAAAGATTCCTTGATGAGATGTGCTGAAAACGATATTAGCAACTATGATTTTATTTGACCCCATTTTTTCTGAAATTTCTGTGATAATAATCGGACCATAGTTCCTCACGTTTTTGTTTTTTAAGACATAACATATATATTTTTTATTTTATCATACTTAGAAACGATGGTAATTTTTTGGCTGGGCGGAAAACACTGAAAAGGCTCTCGAAACGTCAAATAAATACTATCTATGATAGAATAAAAAATATAGTTCCTAATGTCGATCGCAACCAATCTTTATTTGCATAGTGCGGCGATTTTACCGCCCAGCCAAAAAATAACTATCGGTTTCTTAGGTTCCCCCTAATATCGTTTTCAGCTAATCATACCAAGGAATTCTTGTTGGCATTTAAATTATCTAATTGTGATTTTTATGTTCATAATCGTAGATTCGCATACTTAATATAGATTCACAGTCAAATCAGGCCGAAGTACTCCTAATCGTACTCTACACCATTTTAGCTTCTTATATTTCGAAAGTTAAATTTATGTCATTTACACTGAACAATCCTTGTCAAAAACACCCGCCCTTTTTCGGCACATTCAAAGCAATTCTCGTTTTCTTGGTCAAAATCGAAATAACAGCTCATATACTGCTCAAATTCAGTAGAATCCAGACAATTTCATAGATATTCGCGAATCTCAAAAAATCCGATGCAAGCCATACGATCTTTGTTTCTAATCTTTCCTGACTTATTAAAGAAGAAGATCATATTTTAATTTTGTCATATTACCGATCATATTTATTATGTGTTTTAAATAAAGACCATTTTCAGGTGTGTGAAAGAAAACAAGATAGCACAAAAATTTGGACTTTTGTGACAAAATGATGCGCAATTATCGATATTGGGCATTTTAAACTCCGTAGAAACATTATTTTCGGTATTTTCTTTTTCAGCTCTCTTAATCGTTTTAATAACTCTGCATATTCTCTTTGCAGAATATAAAGTTCATTTTCCCGAAATATCGATTTCGCTTCTATTACGTTTTTTCCAATAATTTGGGTGTTTCTGGACTTGGTTTCGTTATCATTAGACCAGGAATTTCATTTTCGATCTCGACTTTTGCTGTTATATTACTATGTAAATATTATAAAATGTTCCCGTTGCAACGAAAATTTCGAAACAACGAATTGTTTTTCTCAGTACACTGGATACCCCCAAAACAGAACGATACCATCAGAATATACTTACCTAGAAAAAAATAACATAAAATACAATTTAACATCTTAGGTTACAACTTGTAACTTACAACGACAGATTGTTTAACATTTCACAGCGCATGCAGTGAAATATTTATAACGCCCTTGTTGATTCTAAATATATATTTCTATATGCGTTATGTTATTGCCTGCGTTTTGGAATGGCTTTTAAATCTTCTGAAGGCTGGGTTGCATTTTTCCGAATACAGGTAAAATTACTCTGTTATCGAAGATAGTACTTGTGCGTCGCTTCTCACTCACGCGTCATAAACTATGACGTCACCAAAGATCACGCAATCAAATCACGCGATTGTCAACTTATGGGAAGAATCGTTTGATTGATTAGTCCACTCATCACAGTTATAACGGCTTAGTCTATATATGATATATTATATTCGAAAATAATGCCTAGGCGGCCTTTTTTATCAGGCGTCATAAGTTAGAGGCAGTGACGAATGAATTCACAGGATTTTGACAATCGTGTGATGTGATTGAACAATGTCTCAAAGATATTGAAGTTAAAAAGGCCGCCTAAGCATCATTTTAGTATAATCATATACATGACACTATTATAGTGTTTTTGACGATAGACTTTAACCCAATTATTCAAATAATATAAAAAAATTAAAAGCCTTAAATCAGGGCAGTGGTTTTCATGAGAAAGTAACCGCCTATGATATCAGTCTATTTTTTCAAACTCAGTGCAAAAATTTTAAATAAAATAACCTCGCTGCAGCTTTGTTCTTCATCAATATCATTTATCTCAACTTCCACATCACTATCGATCACTTCTTCTTCGCTTTCACTAAATTGATCGGGATTCATTGTCTAAGATTTGAAATTGGGTGCAATTCCAAGTGATTCTAGAGAATGTAAACATCAGATACAGTATAAATTTTGGGTTATTTGAGGTGAAGTATGGGTAGGTGAAAAAAATATTTAAAAAGTCGATTGAAAAGTACAATTCCCAAGAAAACTCAGGCTGTATGTCGGTGGTATATGAGGGTTGCCACTGCCAAGCAGATATTTTCTATACGGAAGCGTTTTTAAAATTCGATGTCTAAATTATCTGAAAATGTCACTTTTAGTAAATCATTTCAGCAAAATTTCGAACAAACAAGTATGAAATTTGTAAAACAATTCAAGAATTCTGCAAAGCATAAAATTTTGACAAAAATTTTCTCAATTTTTCTTGTTTCAAGTTAAATTTAATTTTTTTACGTTGATTAAGGGGTGCGTCAGGCGAAGGATTTTTGGTCATTTTCTGACTTTGGAACTTAATGTCTGAAAACTAGATGATAGAGTTGACATACTTTACGTTTGGAAAGCTCAGGACAATTCCTCGTCATAATTGACAATCGATCATTTCATAATTTTGGAATGGCGCTATAGGCGTTATAAAAGGTTGGGAAAATGGAACGATTTTTTAAAAAATCTATCTCTCTCCTCAATATAAGTAAAATTTAATTTAACACTATGGGGAAACTAAATGTAATTAATATGCGGGAGGATTTTCCCGAATTTTGCACTAGGAATGCTCATTGAGCGCCAAAAAATAAGCTATTTCAGTCATTTTTCAAAAATTCTTCTCCATCCATTTTCCGTCAGATTTTTAAGTGACATGTAAAATACTTCGGTTTAACACTTTTGAACATTTGCTGGCAGGAATTTTACAGGTCCATCTTGTTACGTAAACAGCGTGCACTTTACGAAAGTAGTAAAATATATTTTTTCTCCAAAATATTCTCATAATCAGAATCTATAGTAAATCGACCTCTGTGAAGTCAATTTTGAAAGTTTTAACTTCGTATCGACTTTAGTTTTTGAAGTGAAGGAAAATTCCGATTTCATTTTTATGCCCTTCAAATTTTGATTAGAAAATTAATTTAATTTTCATAATTTTCCTCAGATAAATTTTTGTGAATAACATGTGTGATAAATACCTTTGATTCTTTAACAAAACAAAAGTAAAAGATGTTTGCGCATTGTGTGAAAGCCTTTCAGTTTTACATATTGACAAAAAGGCTTTTGAAGTTGACAAAATTAAAATTTGTTTTCCGAATCAAAAAAATTGTAAACAAATTTCTCAAAAACAAAAGTTTTTTAAAACAAAATTTTTTTCAATTGAGAAAAACAGGTTCAGTGAAGATTTATTTTTTACTATGGAAAAACTATTCAACCTGTAAACTACACTATAATGCATAATCAAGCACAAATAAGTGTTAAATGAACGTGAAGTAACAT